>WWET01003412.1:58389-72675 GCA_011038615.1 Limnodynastes dumerilii
GTATACAGTTGTGCTCATAAGTTTACATACCCTAGCAGAATTTGTAATTTTCTGGCCAATTTTCTTTCACTCATGGTTAGTGGTTGAGTGAAGCCATTTATTGTCTAACAACTGTGTTTACTCTTTTTAAATCATAATGACAACAGAAACTACCCAAATGACCCTCATCAAAAGTTTACATACCCTGGAGATTTTGGCCTGATAACATGCACACAAGTTGACACAAACGGGTTTGAATGGCTACTAAAGGTAACCATCCTCACCTGTGATCTGTTTGCTTGTAATCAGTGTGTGTGTATAAAAGGTCAGTGAGTTTCTGGACTCCTGAAAGACCCTTGCACCTTTCATCCAGTGCTGCACTGACGTGTCTGGGTATGTAAACTGGGTGTCTGGGTATGTAAATGCCCACGGAAAGATGAGGCAAGTCCAGGCACTCGTAAGTCACATAAAACCCGTCCGTGTGAGGGGAGTGTCAAGGCTGCGTCCGTGCGAATAATAGCGTATTTTTTCGGACGGTTCTCTGAATATGGCCCTTAGTGTCACATGGTAAACACAGTGTATTCAGCCTATGCTCCCAGCAAGTTTTTCATGGAATCATCATTACATAGAAACCTAAGATATCATATTATGTTTACTATAAGAAAATATATCCTAGATGGCATCAAAGAAGTGTGGCTGTTATGGCTACAGTATATGGAAAATAGCCAGGTGCTTAGAAATGAGGAATCAGTACTGAAATGCTGGTGAGAGCATGCAAAAAAAAATGTAATGTGCATAGCAGAATAAAACTTGGAGTCCTGTTTGTTTGCTCTGCACAATATACAGATCTATAGACAATAGCTTTCTGTTGGGATTTATCTTCCCTAGATTTGATAGTTCTTTTTAACAGAGTTTACATGTATTTTCACATGCAAAACATATACAACTGTGCTTTATTAAATGTAATTGGGAGCAGACTATATTACTTAATGCTTTGTGTTTCGTTTAATTCACAAAAGATGGTTAATACAATTTTAAGCCGTTTTAAAAATGGACTGGACAGCTTCAGAGAAAGCAGAAGGATGAGATTATATTAGAAGGAGCTTATTACTCAGTGTAACCGACACTTATACAAAATGTGTGGGAAGCTGGCTGTGAGATATAAAAACAAAAGACGTCAGACCTTCCATTCAATATGTTTCTGCCATAGTAAGCAGCTATTCATACACCAGCCATACATATTAATCATCAGCTATAAAATAAGGATACTCTGTGGGATCAGTAGAAAAGGCAACATTACAATAGTCACTTTACCTTTCATCCTTTTAATCATTCCCTCTGATTCTTGGAAAAGACGGTCAGCTTCCATCTTGATATTTGCAATCTTTTCTCCCTGAGCTCCAAGATTGGATGACTGACCTAAGCGGCTCTTAAATAGGGCGTATTTTTCCTTCACAGCATCTAAACCCTATGTGACACATAATAAATGTCATTTTCAGAAACAGGTCACATAGATCAGAAATGTGAGCATTTATTTTTTCACTCTTTAAAAAAAAAAAAATTTATGTTATGCTCATATAGGAAAACTATAGTGCTGCTCATAGCAACCAATCAGCTATTGGCTTTAATTTCAAAAACAGCAGTACAAAAAAAAAAAAGGACAATGTGTTGGTTACTATAGGCAACAATACACATTCTTTTTGAATGACTGACAGTTAAGTGTCTTAAATTAAAACAGTTAAGTATTTTTCAAATATTACCAGTGATTATCCAATGTTTTTCCAATGGTTGTTAATTAGGTACTGTCTATCTAAATAATCTTATATATAAAATTCATTGGTCTGTACATTTCACCGGTTATGCATTAGGACACCCCTGCAACAAATTGAGATTAAACCAACGCAAGGTAGATTAATGGGATCCTGGCCAGGTTTTAGAGGGGGTTGGGATCCCGGTTGGACCTCTTGTTGGGGTACATTGGGCAAAACTTTCACCCAGGGAGCCTGCTTTCACTGTATGGATTTGGATGACATGACATCCCGATTTAGGAGGGACTGTCCTGATTTGCGGGCCACAAAATGGGCAGGGCTTATGGAAAAGAGGGTGTGGTTTGAACAAAAACGGTCAATTGTTGGCAAGCGTCTTCTGAATGACGTTATATGATGTTATTAAAAAAAACTGTATAGCTGCTAAGTATTTTTACAATTTTGATAGTTACATCCAACTCATTGATAAGATAATAACTTGAAGATTTAAACACAGGCAACGCCAGGCGATTATGCTAGTACTATATATTTATTGTCCACATGGCTATTTTTAGAAATACGTGACATGGGTAATTGTCTTTAAATAGTAAATAATTAATAGCTGTCATCCACAATGCTTTCTGGCTGGCAGTACTGCCAACATTTTGACCTTCTACAGGAAGATAGAACTGTGTTGGCTCAGAGAGAAGTGCTGCATCATGTTTTCATCACTAGACTTTATATATATCCAGTGAATAGGAATTCACACAGAACAAGCCTTGATTGTTCAAGGTGCCCTTCAGTACATCATTACAAGGTCATTGATGCAAGAAATGATAGCAGTACCTGTTGTGCCTCTCTAGCCTTTCCATGAGCTCCCTCTGCCGCCTGTTTGGCCTGACCAGCTTGCCGTAGATTTTCTGCAGTGTTTTCATGCAGTTTCTCTGCTCGTTGTGTGAACGCTTGCAGCTCAGCCTGCATGTCTTTCATTCCGCTCTCTGTGGGGCTCAGAACTTGCTCAATCTGTAAAGAGAATTCATTCTGATAAGGAGAACAGGCGATCAACCCTTCACTAGTTTATATTTGCATAAAACAAGTTAGGCAATGAAGGCAAATATACATTCTTCTATTCATTTTATACCACCTTATTTTTTATTTTATTTTAATGTTTCATGTTCGTTCCCCAAATGATTCAGTATCAGTTACAAATTAATCATTATTGATGGTAATTCTCGAGTAGGTTAAAATGAATTATAATGAAGGGAATATGACCATAAAGTACAAAAGGCTTTCCATTCAGAATAAACCCAGCATGTGCACCTCCCCCCTGTAACCTTTTTCATAAGATTAGACTTATTATGTTCGATGGTCATTTGTAAACGCAGGGTTAGAAATGGAGCTTGCTATGTTTAGTAAATAGGGTTTGCATCATGATGCACGTAATTTACAGTGTAGGCTGCCAGACTAACTGCTCTCATGACAGCCAGGCAATTAACGAATGGTGCAACTATGTGAATTAGGAAGAATTAAGGGGTGATCTGGGTAGACTGGAGGAATGGTCAAGAGTGTGGCAACTGCAGTTTAATGCCAAAAAATGCAAAATCATTCACTTGGGGCACAAAAACCCAAAGGCTCAATATTTCCTTAATGGCATTACATTAGAATCTACCGAGGAGGAAAGGGATCTAGGAGTCATTATTTCCAGTGACTTAAAGGTAGCCAATCAATGTAACAAAGCAATGAGAAAGGCAAGTCAGATGCTTGGTTGCATAGGGAGAGGAATTAGTAGCAGAAAGAGAGAAGTAATGATGCCCCTTTATAAATCATTGGTACACAGTCACCTAGAATACTGCGTTCAGTTCTGGAGGCCATATCTCCAGAAAGACATAAATACATTAGAGACTATGCAAAGAAGAGCAACTAAAATGGTCCATGGCCGTTGTAACAAATCATACCAAGAAAGGCTAGAGGAACTAAACATATATAGCTTGGAGCAGAGAAGGGAGAGGGGGGACATGATAGCAGCTTTCAAATACATCAAGGGTTGTGACCAGCTAGACGAGGGTGGCATTTTTCAAAAGAAAAGGTGTAATAGAACACGAGGGCATGAATATAAACTGGAGGGTGGTAGATTCAAAGGAAATGTGCGGAAAAATTACTTCACTGAAAGGGTGATAGATAAATGGAATATTCTCCCGTCTGAGGTGGTTGAGGCCAATACAGTAGAGCAATTTAAACATGCTTGGGATAAATATAAGGGTATCCTAAATTGTAAATTAAATTGAGGGTAAATAGGGTCTAGGGTCAGTATAGTTTTCAATAAACAAATGGGCAGACTAGATGGGCCATGTGGCTCTTATCTGCCGTCACTTTCTATGTTTCTATGTAATAGCTCAGATTAGTGAAGTGCAGTGCTCAGGGTCCATGATGAATAAATGGTTTAATAAACCTTTTTCTGCATCTCACCTCTTGCATACGATCCTGGATTTGGCGCAATGACACGCCTGATCCACGCATTTTGTCCTCAGCCTCCAGAAGAGCTTTCTTTGCTTGTCCGATATTCGTTATCACATCATCCACACTATCTTCGACATCTTTTGCTCTTGTACTAAGGGTAAGGAATGAAAATGCAAGCAGCGGTTAAATAATTGATTAACACAGCACTTACATTAATTACTAAATCAGTGGTATGTTATATACAGAAAGCCAGTGCCGGATTACTAAGTATTGCAAAAATGAAATACATTATTGAATAAGTGCTGTCATAAAATTACAGGTTGGATTACTGTGCCATGAGCTGTAAATAACATAGAAATGTATAGATAAAACAATAAAATCGGAATTTGTGTAGGTAGTGTCACATGCAGAATGTCACAGTTGTCATGGCAATATTGGCGTAGATTGCAGTGGTGCTATATCATTTCTATTTAATGATCTGCTATGACTACAAAACATTATAATAAATTCCACCATGATCGGCTTACATACCACTCACAGACACAAAATCTCATGGTGGAATATTTTTGCTGCCTGTGTGATAGGAGGATTTTAAAAGTGTGAAAGAGTAAAGTAGTGTGAGAGCCTGACGTGACACAAAATCAAACCTTCTAGTCAGTTAATGGTACTTTATGCTAAATACAACCTTAACATTTTCTAAATGATATTGTTTCTTAACAAGCATAGTCAATATAAAAGGTCTAAGTATTAAGTAATATATACATTCCTAATAAATTATATACTATCCCAGCCACCAATGCTTACTATTCTGGTCTTCATTTAGTTTAACATCCTTTACTCCCCGCCTTGACATCCCTATATATATATATATACTGGCCCAGCTCAACTCTACATTCCATTATACAACTTTTTTCCTACCTTAAAGCTTTATCTGTAATACATCTCCTAGAGCACACAGTCCTCTTCTATATCTTTCTCCTCTTTTGTTAGCTAGTGATAGATCTCCAAATCCTGGTCCTCATCACATCTCTCCAATAAATCATTTACATTCAGGACACTATAGAAATTTCTAAAAATCCCTAAAATGTCCCCTGTGGAATACATGCTCTGTCTGCACCAAACTAAGCACCACTTATAACCTCTACTTCTCTATCAATCTGAACCTTCTTGCAATAACAGAAACATGACTCACTGACTTACCAGCTGCACTTTCGCATGGTCCTTATGCTCTGACACCTCAGCCATTATTTTAGGCAATTTTAACATTCTTATTAAAAATCCTTCTTATTCTCCTGATTTATCTTGTATTCTCTAAACTACTGTATGCTCAGTCTCTGATCCTAATAATTCACTTATCCCTCTATCAGTCCATAAACTTATCATCTGCAACATTTCACCAACCAGCTGTACCTCTAGAAAACTATCTTACAAGTGTAGAAATCTAAACACCATTAATTTTAACCACATTTCCATATCTGTGCAACAAAATCTGTCTCCGGTCTCATGTTTCTACTTTCCTGATATGGCAGTATCTCACCTAAACTAAACCCTGGAACATGCCCTTGACAAATTGATTCATCTACCCTTATATGGTACACTAAGAAGAAACTAAACCTTAAAAAACTCTCTTGCAAAGCAGAACGTCATTAAAGTATATTTTGTTCTCCAGATGAATTTTGAATGAAACCAACATTTACACCACTATTTATCACACTTATCAAAATGCTTTGGATGATCCTACTTTCAGTTTCTTATTTCTATTTTGGCTCCTAAACCTCAAATGCCTCTTTCGTACATATAATTCCCTACTGAATCCTCCTGTACAATATCCATCAACTTCTACAGTGTCCAAAATCTTGCATTGTACTTATTAAAGGACAAGATCAGAAAGGACTTATTATCTTCTTCTTCATCAACAAACATACTGCTCAGACGCCTTCTTTTACACTCTTGCACCATATGCTCGTTCCATTCCACAAGTGAAGTCTCATTTTCTTTTCCTATTCTGCTACCTGTTATCTTATTCTTGCAACCTCACAAGACAATTGCTGTCTATATTTTGTGCTTATTGCCTCACACACTTTCTCTCTTTACACAATCTTCTGGATTCACTTCAGTCTGGATTTCATTCCCAATACTCCACTGAAACTGCACTGACCAAGGTGGATATCATTTAACTACTGCTAAATCCAATAGGTTACTACTCTATTTACTATTCTAATTGTCCTCGGTCTTTCTACTGCTTTTGAGACGGTTGACAACTGTTTTCTCATACAAATGTTGCAATCTTTAGCTATTTGTAGCCCTTTCCTCACTTTTCCAGATCCACATACTTTATCTGTAGGAGCACCCCAAGGCTCAGTTTTAGGTACATTGCTTTTCTTTATTTATACCACTTACCTTGAATAACTAGTAAAGTCATTTGCATTTCAGTATCATATCTATGTAGATGATACACAAATTTACCTAGACAATCCTCATCTCTCACCAACTGTCTTGCCCCACATAATTGATTGTCTTCCTGCCATTTCATTTTGGATGTCCTCCCACCATCTCATATTTAATCTCTCACACAGAGCTAATAATATTTCCACCTGCCCATAGAAGTTACCCATCTGGTATCTCATTTTTATTTTGACTACACAGCAATAATCTCTACTCGTCAAGCTTGCTGACTAGTTGTTATCCTTGACCTTGAACTGTACTTTGTACCCCACATACAATGTGTTTCTAAATGCTGTTTCATACATCTAAAAATCTTGTTCAAAATACTCAGATATGTCACACAAGACACCATAAAATCTCTTGTTCAAGCACTAATCGTCTCCCGCATTGATTACTGCAGTGTTTCCTTATTGCACTTAAATGGCAAGATTGATTTTCCTTGCAAAACGATCTTCTAGAGCTAGTCTGCACAGGATCTGCAACTATTCTACATTGGAAAGTACTCTAAATCTTGGCAATAGGACTTTTGGATTGCACCCAATCTCTGGTATAATTAAGGACCAGATTTACTAAGCTGCGGATTTGGAAAAGTGGAGATGTTGCCCATAGCAACCAATCAGATTTTAGCTGACATTCTCTAGTATGTAAAAAGAAAGTGAGGGCTAGAATCTGATTGGTTGCTATAGGCAACATCTCCCCTTTTCCACTTTTCCTTTTTAGTAAATCTGGCCCTAAGACTATCGTCTACTTTCCATACTTTTTGCGCTCCTTTAATCTTCACCTTTTCAGAAAAGCTTACCAAATCCTGCAGGGTTCTCTTACCCACTCAGTTGCTTTATTACTACCCAGTCTTGTTTATAATAATTGAGAGCGCTAGGTAATATGATGGCACCATATAAAACCCTTTATAAATAAATAAATCAATAAATAAATAAAGGTACACCTGGGCAAAACCATATTTAATTATTGGGAAGGCTAATTTAAACTGTGTAAACTAGATTTGAGAGAGGTGTTTTCTCACCAAGGTCTGGATCCAGATTTAAAAGAAATAGTTGACTTATACACACTAGGGGGTGGATCCAGACTTAAGTAACTGCTTGAAATTAGTTACTCCTGGGCTAAACCATGTTGATTTCAGGTGGAGTCAACTTAATTGTATTGTCTGCATGCAGGGATACATCTTTGAATTGCTTACTGCACACAGATACTGACCAACTTTACTATCACACTGTTATTTAGACTTTAGATAGGAAACATCACCTCTTAACGCTAATACTGTTTGCAACAGATGAAATGTGACTCCCCCTGCAATCAACATGGTTTAGCCCAGGAGTAACTAATTTCAAGCACTTACTTAAGTCTGGATCCAGTCCTAAGTGCCTAAATCATCTGTGAATTGGTACTGCTCATGCGCAGTACCAATTCTTACACATCAGAAAGCAGCACCGTACGGCTGCATTCTGTGCGGAATTTATACTCCGCAAGGGGGGGCCAGGCCACCAACCTTGCATAAAGATATTCATGGTGGGTGTGCTTAAGCATGTAAATCATACAGAAAAGGCTGGGTTTGGCTCTTACATATGATCTAGTATTTCACATGGACTGAGTTCCGTGCGCAATTCTTAAGGCAGGGTCTGTTCCATCCAATCTACCATCCGCATGTAGTAAAAGAGCATGGAGAGTACCCTGTTATGTGCGGTATTTCAGATAGCTAATTCCGTATGTTATCGCATGAAATTAGCTATTACATCTGGATCTGGTCAGTATTTGTGTGCAATAAGCTGAAGCTAAGTATTTTTCCTGCATGCGATAAGATAAAATAAGTTTACCTCCCCTATAATTTAACATAGGTGTGCCCAGATGTATATTTGTATCAGTTTTTCTATTAAACTGTGGAGCAGCCCCAATATTTGTATGGTAAAAGATATGGCAGCCTTATCTTGCATAGTAGTCTTATTTTTTTATTTTACTGCCCACTAGTAGCAAAGCTAAATGTATATGATTTCATCACTGTAATGAAACATCAAAAATAATGGCGATTATGGTTTAGGTACCAGGGGCTAGATTTACTAAACTGTGGAAAAAAAGAGATGTTGCACATAGCAACCAATCAGATTCTGGCTTTCACTTTACTCTCTTACATACTCTTTCCTCTTTACCTATAAATCGATTGAGCAACTTCCATTTTGAGTGTATACTGTTTGGGAGCTTGTCTGGTAGCAGCAGCTGAGAGGGGGTGTTGTTCCACAGCAGCTATTTTGGAGACTTTAAGGGGTGTCTCTTGAGGTAAGTTAGCTCCCAATTTAAAAACATATATATGACCCAACATTGGGACTCTCATTGTTAGAGTTAGGACCACCATATGCAGAAAGGCCTTGATTGTGGCTGGTGGCTTATCTCATATTTGCGCAATTATGTTTAATGGACATTTCTGTGTTTTATTTTACAGATAGACAGTATAGTCTGTTACTGGTTAATGGCAGTGTTGCTGAGATATTTTCTTTCCTGTGTTTCTGTGGCTAGCAGATTAACCCCTGCCTTTCATGCACCTGTTTGCATTTACCTATAAATTGATTGAGCAACTTCCATTTTGTGTGTATACTAGAGAATCTCCTAGAATCTAATCACCTGCTATGGGCAACATCTCCACTTTTCCTTTTCTGCAGTTTAGTAAATCTAGTAACAATAATTTATGTTTTTTATGTTTGTTTTTTATGTTTTTATATAGTAAGATTCTGGAATATATGTGACAATTTCAAAATTACTTATATATTAGTGATATTTAAATAAAGAAAACCGTTGCTTGTTTCAATTACATTCCCCCTCACCAGGATGTTCCTACCTGGCTTCTTCAGCCTCAGTCTGCAGTTTCTTTGCTCTGGCAATATCTTCTTTGGTCTGTGACAATACCATGTCCACATTTTGCAACTTTCCTGCTATACTGCGGATTTCACTCATTTTCCTCTGGAGAGAGGAAGCATCGACAGGCAGTTTGAGGGATAAAACATACTCGCTGACCTCTTGGATGGTGGCAGGGTCAGTCGAAGGATCTGAGAACAGAAATATTTACAAAGCTCTATTAGTATTGATGGAAAGGAGAGAGACTGAGAACAAATTCAGCGAATACTGGGTCAGATGTTCTACCATTTTCTGAACGTTTGGTTTGGATTGCAGACGATTTTTGCACATTCACGCACACTCCTTATACCCAATCAGAGCGCAAAGCGAACCATCCAGACTGAAGAGGAGTGACACTTTCTAACAGAGGGGCTGAAATGTATGTAATTTAGTTGCAATGATAAGAGCAGGTGCTAAATGAATTTACTAGAATGCCTGTCCATATTCCCCTGTGTGCATGGATGCAGAGGGCATTTTGCGATGCCTAGATCAGATTCTAAAGATGGGAAGCCATGCAGTACAAGGACAGCCCTGGATCCAAAGTTCCATCCTTGGATCATTTCCTTTGAGTTTGAGTTTCAAATGCTGTGGCATCAGAAGTCTGGATCCAGTCCAACATGGTTACTACTTACACCAGGCTTTGGGAAGTACAATACAGGCAGCATTCTAGTCTCCACTATACAAATCCCATTTCATCCTAAACACTGCAACACAATACAGACCATATATCTTAGGGACACATACCTTACCAACATTGGGG
Source organism: Limnodynastes dumerilii (assembly GCA_011038615.1). Taxonomy (NCBI): domain Eukaryota; kingdom Metazoa; phylum Chordata; class Amphibia; order Anura; family Limnodynastidae; genus Limnodynastes; species Limnodynastes dumerilii. Next base: position 68,674 of record WWET01003412.1, read on the forward strand.
TAGATCCAGAACTACGTGTGCTGTACGTTTATTCGCGGAGCGTATTTTCGTGCACGTAAGTTCGCTACAATTCCCTCGGCACACCCCTTGCACGGACGTATTTTGTCAAGATACGCTTCCCAAACCCTACCTTAACTTTTTCTCACGTAACCGCTGTCATACGCACACGTACGTATGGGCTGAACGAATTTCCGCAGCTAAGCACGCCCATACTGTACACTTTAAATACCACCCCCCGCCTACTTCACGTATTTCAGACGTATTTTCGAGTAACGTAAATTTGGCACGCCCACACGTAAGTATTTACGTGACACATACGTGAATGGCCCATAAGTTTACAATTACGCTACGTGAATGTGCGTATTTTCTATGGGGCGCATGCGCAGTGCGTTCTAAACAGCGATTTTACGTCTCCGCCACGCGGAAATTCGCTTCGAAGTGTTGTTCTGGATCAGGCCCATTATCCTAGTGACCGCTATACCATACAGGCCACCAAACATCAACCATGTTGATTTCAGGGGGAGTCAACTTAATTGTATTCTTTAGGAAACATCACCTCTCTACTCTAATACTGTTTGCAACAAATTAAATATGACTCCCTTGCAATCAACATGGTTTAGCCCTTGAGTAACTAAGTTAATGCACTTAACAAGGTCTGGATCAAGCCCTACGTGCGTATTTTTACAATCAATTAAATTGCCCATGCCCAAAACCCAAATATACAATTGGAAACCATGGCCGACTGATTCACATACACAGACGTCCGACTAAGGACTGATGCACGCACCGGCATGTAACGAGGCCCGCATACTAGAGGGGCAAGAGACTTAATGCAAATGAGCAGCACATGGGCTACTAATATACCAGTATGGACGTTCCAACAGTTAGGACTGATTTCCTAGTAGAAACTAACATACGCACGGGAAAGGTTAAGGTAGCCCTCGACCACTCGTAAGTTGAAGAACTGTATTATTTGCTGTGAGGTCATGAGTCTTCTCTTACTTAGTTCAGCCCACAGCTGCTGCATGTTTATAATCAGTGGATGTGTGTTTTTAAATAAAAGAAAATAAAGGCTTGTTTATTTAATCCTAGGCCATTATTTTGTTAGAGTTTGTGAAGGTTTTTTTTTAAAATTTTCATTTACTTCAAATTTTTTGAACAAACACCATTACATTTACTTATATTTATATACTGTATTGGTTGTTTGTGTTGTTTTTTTTTTTTATGCTTATTTTGTAATTATAAAAGAAAATAGGGTAGATTACGCTCAGAGCTTCTTGGGGCTATGGTGTGAATTGATGTCTATGTGGTATACAGGGTTCTTATTCTTGTATGTACAGCGGTGTTTCCTGCTGCCGTTTGAAGAGTGAGGTGGGGGTACAGAGACACAGGAGAAAAAGATCCAAAATAGCGTAATAATGTGCTTCTTGGGTTTGTATCTGGTACTACTCACCCTGCGTGTGTCTTGTAGTTTAAGCTCATCAGGGTGTCTTTATGGTTGTCTACTGGTACTGTCGGCTTCTCGATGGAGGCACTGTGGTGTTGCGATGTACACTGGATGCATCCAGTGAACCACCAGGAACGACGCTGCAGCACAGTGCCTCTCCTGGGGATCGCATCACACCCACAGACGGCAGAAAAGACACCCTGATAAGCTTAACCGCAAGATAGAAGCAGGGTGAGTACAATCTACTACAAGCCTGGCTCTCTACACTGACGGTACTTCACTATTCTGGAACCTTCTGTCTCTTGTTCCCCCTACCCCGTATCCACACACCACGAGTGTACATCGCAACACCACAGTGCCTCCATCGAGAAGCCGACAGTACCAGCAGACAGCCATAAAGACACCCTGACAAGCTTAAACGACAAGACACACGCAGGGTGAGTAGTACCAGATACAAGCCCAAGAAGCACATTATTACGCTATTTTGGATCTCTTTCTCCTGTGTCTCCATACCCCCACCTCACTCATCAAACGGCAGCAGGATACACCGCTGTACATACAAGAATAAGAACCCTGTATACCACATAGACATCAATTCACACCATAACTCCAAGAAGTTCTGAGCGCAATCTACCCTATTTTCTTTTAAATATCATGCGTTAAGTTACTCTTGGGACACTTGGAGTCAGGTTGCTGCTCACTTCCACACAGATCCACTCATATCTTTCTTCCCACCACCCCTACCCTTAACCTGGGGGCTACCTACCTCATTTTCACTTTTATTTTGTAATTGTTTTATGAAAGTCTCTATATGTAGTAGATCATAGTCGTTCTATCTTTATGCAGTATGGGTTTATGTGTATTGTAAATTATGTCACGATTATTCTTATTTCAAGTAGTATTTTTAATGGCTACCTTTATTTACATATGTTAATAAGAGTACGTGCTGTTTTTCAAGAAATAAAATTCTTTAATTAGTCGCGTATCTTTCAATTTAAGCACCTAAACGCTTGACTAATTGACAGCTAATAAAGTGTACATAATTATATGCAGGAAAGACTTATGTCTTACATTGCACTCCCGACATAGGGGGAGTGGTTAACCGGGTTCTTTATTTTCTATGAATCGGTATTCCGGATTTTTCGTGTCCGTATATTTAGGTAGGTTCGCAATTTTACTCTTAAGTGTGAATAAGGTCTCTAGGGGCCTGATTCAGAGATGCGATTTTATCGCTACTTAAGTACGTATATTTAGGATCTTAGAAAATTCGCATTAATGCGCATGCGTAGTAATAGTGCAACGCCATCTACGTAGAGGTTAGGATCTTAAATTCGCTAAGCGCGGACCTGTGAATCGATCGCAAGCACTTAAGATCTTAAGTGCTGCGGAAGTTTAAGATCTGAAGGATTTGCATGGAAATGGGCGGGGGGAGGCAGGGAGATGAGGGAAAGTGGGCGCGGGCAGACACTTAGGATCTCAAATAACCGCAACTACTTCCCTTAAGATCTCAAATGACAGCGCAGAGTTAGGGTTAGTCAATGGTGGTCTAACTTTAAGATCCGCCGCTGTTTGCAAGGGGAGTGACTGTTTATGCAGTGGGCTGGAACCTGCTAAGATCTGAACTTAGTTGCGTATATTTGCGATCTTTTCGCAGTCGCATCTCTGAATCACCCCCTAGATGTACATATTGATCACATCCACATGTTTTCTGGGTATAAAAGTGCAAATAATTGCAAAAACAGTACATAAACCAGAGCAATCTCAAATATGAGTGCATTAAGAGTGCATAAGTTTGCATTTTCATTAGAAGGTTACTGCCAGTGACAGTATTATCTCAGGTCATCTGAAGATTGTATGATCTGACAGTTATACCTCCTCCACTCCCCTCTGATCTTCCCTGTCAAATTATATGCAATCCCAAGCAGGTGAGAGCAACTAATATCACTCAATCAGACTTTAAAAAAAACAGTATGATGTATTAAAAGGTATTGAAAGCTGGCCAATTGCTAAGCTACAACAGAAGACTTTCCTTTACTTATAAGCAGAATGAAAACTGATACAACTTGGATACTCTTAAATATGTAACCTGGTGTACCTTTTGCCTGACATGTAATGCAGCTGTCTTTTGACATCACGTTGACAGCAAATTTACATTTTAACATGTTATAGCATCAATTTTACTTATAAGCTCTAATTTATTAATTGAATAAGTGGTTAGCACTTCTGCCTCACAGTGAGTTAGATTCCAGGACAAACTCATATCTGTGTGGCGTTTGTATGTCTTCCCACACAATCCAAATAACATACTAGTTATAGTTATTGGCACTGAATAAAAAAAAAAAAAACCCTAGTCTGTGTCTGTCTATCCGTCTTTGTGTGCATGTCAGGGTATTTAGTCTGTAAGTTCCAATAGAGCAGGGTCTGATGTGATAATGGCTTAAAATTGTAAAGAGCTATATAATATGGCCAAGCTATATAAAAAACGTATTAATAAATAAGTATTCTGAGTGCTATATCCAAGCCCATATTATACGATTCAAATGCATCTTGTCTTG
>WWET01003412.1:72702-113728 GCA_011038615.1 Limnodynastes dumerilii
CTTCCCCCCCCCATGCGTATCTTCTACGTGCTCATCCGAAAATGGACATTATCGCATGAAAATAATCTTTGTAAATAGACCCCTAAGTTTCTTTTTTTTCCTACACTCTGCAAAACTACAGAAACTTATATGAAAGGCTTTAGAAGCTTTTTTAAATAGAAGACAGATTACATTTTAGATTGCAAATCCCCGCTGCGATGTTTCACATTGCGAAATAGGGACAGCCGAAAGTTGTTTTTCAGCTGTCCTTATCTCGAATGTGATACATCGCAGAATTTTTTTTTTATGAATGGGTGAATATGCTATTCGTATACTCNGGGCATTTATTGTTCGGCTTAGAGGGGGGAGACTTAGGGTTAGGCTGCGGGTGGGGAGAGACTAAGGGTTAGGCTGCAGGGGGGGTGACTTAGGGTTAGGGTTAGGGAGTGGGGTTGCTTACCATTTGCAGCAACGTGTTCGGTACTACGGGGATGGCCAAAATAGGGCCATTCGCTACTGGACCTACACTCATTTTAGATAACACCTTTCTCTCAAGGAGCAAAAAGAAAGATTTTAGTAAGCAATGTTTGTGTAGAAAGTAATTTTCCAAAGATACAACAGACATTATTAATAAAAATGTATCTAGAAATATATCAGTAGGGAAATTTAGTTATTGAAAGTCTTAAAGAGAGCTATTTTACCAAAACGAGTATTTCCAAAAATATGATATATACATATATATTCATTCATTCATACAAACATGGTCATTCCTTTTTCAGGTTTTAAAAAGTCCTATTTTACTTATTACTTTCAAAGGCAGCATCTGGCCCTGTCCTTAACATTTTACTGTACAAATCGTTTTAGGAATTATTAAGTGCAAATGCTTTCTATTACTGTATGGAAATCTAGTTCAGCAAAATAATCCCACAAAGGCTGTCATGTTATTAATATGATAAGCTGACATTGTAAAAAGTCAGCAGCTCAGCTTATCGCTCAAAAACGTTGTGTGATTAAGAAGTCTGCAAAGGTAGCACCTGAACTTGGCACACGTGAGTGAGATAGATTATAATGTCTGCAAGGCACATATCCAGTGCATTGCAGAACATCTGGTTCATGTAGTATCATACAAGCACAATAATAATGTGTGTACATGACAATCACTTAACAATGGAAAATCCCATTCTGTATTTCTAAAGGACTGCATTTCCTTACTGATAAAAAGGTGTTCTAGAAGTTCTTCTTGTATAAAAACCTTAAATACAAAATAGTGTCACAAAAAAAAGACATTTCTTTATAACATCTGAAAAAGAAAATTCAGCAGGGATTACAAAAAACTAGTTTGGAAACGCATTACTCAAGAGTGGAGCACAGTCCAATATTTTGTTATGTGCTGCACAGTGAATTGTCCTAATATAGGCAGAATGGTCCAGATCACTATGATTAGTGGGTGATTTTGGCACTATGTGCATGGTGGTGGTTTGTAGATGGGCTCAGGGGAGGGGCTACCATTGGTGCAACAGGTGTAACGTCACCGGGGACCATGCTGATACAAAGGCACACAGCCGTCATCACTGCACCACCGAAGCTCCCCACCAGGTTACCTGGGATATCATCAGGGCCAAAGCATATTTTATGCACCTGGGCCCACAACTCGCTAGTTCTGCCTGTGGATGGGCCACATGTACCCACAATAGGAATTGATCTAACTAACTATCCTGTACATGCTGCGGCAACAAAGCAAAGTTGAAAGGTATTTAGGGGTGTGGATTGTCGCTGCGAACGGCCCCTCGCAGAGGCAAAGAAATCAATCCACAGAAGAAAGAAGACTCCGCTATGAATGGTGAGTATGAATTTAATCCCAACCATAACCTTAACCCATGTCTTCCATTGCCTTAACCCTCACTTCCGGCTGGCGCAACGGGTCTGCAGCGGCATTTCCAAAGAATGATGGGTAAGTGTGCTGATCGGCATACTTACGTATTAAATTTTTTCCCCAAAAAAGGCAATATTTTCAAAATAGAGACAGCCGAAAATGAGGTTTTGGCTGTCTTCTACTTCTAAAAAAAACTATTTGACAGCGGCATCTCCCGCCGGGTATTTAGAAACGCCTAAGACCTGGTGACATGATTGTGCTAACTGTCTTAGTAATACTTTGTCCCTTGTGACTATACTATTCAGGCAATGTAGTTGATAAATACAATAAAATATTTTCCACTTACATTGCGAATTTTATCATGCACCTCATAGAGTGTGTATTAAAATCCACGATTTTTTTTAGGCGCATGTGCTTATTCCCGTCTTCATGATCAATTGAATCAGCCCCTTAAACTTTACAATGAAAACACACTACAACATTTGTAAATTGTAAACTGTGAGTCAAAGGAATAACACTACAAAATAGTGACAGACAACCTGGTATAACACAAGTAACCGCATGGTGCAGTCCTCAAACCCTCCAAAGGGTTGTACATTACCTTTATCTTCAAATATGTGAGAAAACTGTACACTTAATTAGAGAAATCAGCACCTACATGCAAATCATTTACAGCAGTGTTAAAGACTACAGAATGACAATTAACCTGACATTACCTGTGGCCTATCACAGGTGATGTCAGGTTAATTGTCATTCTGTAGTCTTTAACATTGTTGTAAATGATTACAATATGTTCACTGTCCTCCTGAATCTCACCTGTCAGGAAATCTCTAACTTGCCGGATGAACTGCCGGGTGCTTACTATATCCTGTTCCATACGATTCCGTGTCCGGGTCACCTGCTCAGTCAGGTGCTGGGCATTGTCTTTAATCTGGTTAGCTGTTTTTTCTGCTTCCTGCATCTAATATATAGAAAGCATTATATTTTAGTTATTTATTTATACTACTCATGTGAAAATTATCAAAAGGAACTTGGTATCAAACTGTCTGACAAAGTACTTACATCATTTTAAATACTTTACAAGTTATTTTTAATGTTCTTTTTCATACATAAATTTAGTTTTGAACCAAGTGTTTTACTCTAAAGGTAAAAGAGAAAAATTTACCAAAAATAAAATGCTAAATAGTAATTTTCCAAAAATATCATTTAGCTGGGTTTGAAAAGAACAACTTTCATATCACTGGGCCGTATTCACAGATACGATTTTGCGTGGTTTTCCGTGCGTATATGTAGGAGCGGATTAACATGCGCAGTAATTTTTTCCACGCAACGTAAGTATGATTTAGGCCCGGACTTCTGAATCGCACTTAAGGACACACGTACAGAGGGGCGTGGTTGTCTTCCGTACGTGTAAAGTTACGTGAAGTTGGGTGGGGGAGGCGCGGTTAATCATGTACACATGTACATAAGTAACATACGCACATAAGTACACGCACAGCTAAGTGTGCCCTATGAAAGCGTAAGTCACTGTAAACCCCTCCATGCTAGGGGAGTGTTGTGGGAGTCGCCTTGCTACGTGCCCGCGTATATTTGCCTACTTTAGACACACGCTCCGGGTGCCATTAATCCATGGTACTCCTCTGATTGCGGCTGTGAGAGCTAGGAAACTGTGAGTGGTAGAATCAATTGATGCCATCCTTAATTAAAAAAATGTCTCCAAGCTCTTTTAACTGGAATAGTCATTTTTTGGTTTCTATCTTTTCATTAAACACTGAAGTAAAACACATTTGTTGTTATTTGCCATTTCCTAAAATATGTCATGATAATAGACAGAAATACATATGATCTTGTAATAGACAGAAATACATATGCTTTTGTGGTAATAGACAGAAATACATATGTTCTTGTGGTAATAGACAGAAATACATATGCTCTTGTGTAAACTGTAAATGTACCATCTGTGCGTTCTTCAGCAGTTGGCTGTTGAGGTCTTGGAGATCCTGGACAGTTTTCTCTGTGTTCTTTAGTGCATTCTTAGCCATTGGTAATGCCCCCCTGCATAGTGTTCCCACCTTACACAATGTAGCATTGTTCCTCTGGCATACAGTCCCTGGGCAATTCTCTGGGGTACAGGGATCTGTTCTTACACCTTCGCAGACCTATAAAAGGCAAAGTTAATATATGATGTTTCCTATACACTGCAGACTATACCAATAGTTTAAAGCAGCAGCATTTTAGAGCAGTTTGATACTATTGCCTTGTTCTATATTGTTTATTTAGTGTCATTTTATAGCTAGGAAATTGACAATAAATTCATTTGTGACTGTAAAGAGTAATTTCTTATTATGTATTTCTTTAAATAATGGAAGATTACAAAACAAAAGTCAATAAGAGAAGATTTACAGATATATTCACAAATGCACGGGGATAGAGTTATAGAGGACAGAGCTATAAAACTGTTATAATGACACATAGCTCCTGAGGGCCTGCGCATGCTCAGTAATAGTGCAACGCCATCTACGTAGAGGTTAGGATCCTAAATTCGGTAAGCGCGGACCTGTGAATCAATCGCAAGCACTTAAGATCCGAACTGCTGCGTAAATCTAGGAACCGAAGGATTTGCATAGATATGGGCGGGGGGAGGCATTGAGATGAGGGAAAGTGGGAGCGAGCAGACACTTAGGATCTTAAATAAATGCAACTAATTCACTTAAGATCTCAAATGACAGCGCAGAGTTAGGGTTAGTCAATGGTGGTCTAACTTTAAGATCCGCCGCTGTTTGCAAGGGGAGTGACTGTTTATTCAGTGGGTTGTAACCTGCTCCAATCTGCCACTTAGATGCGTATATTTGAGATCCCATCGGAAGCGGATCTCTGAATCAGGCCCTGAGTCTCAAGCATAGTAATATCCTATACCTATATTTAAATGTAACATACCCACAATGAAGTGATTGACCATTGTTTTCTAATTATGCATCATTAATTTATGCCCCTATTGACTTACTAACAGACAAAATATAAAATATTTTAAGAATGTATAAATAGTTACAGATGACGTCATATAGAAAACATAGTGCTATAAAAAGCATTTGCTCTGAGACATTACCCTGTTGATGGTAGGTGTGAGGTTTGGATAGGACAGCTCCTCCTTCAGTGTTTCCAGGTCAGAAAGTGCCTCTTGGGTCTTTCCGTCCAGCCCATTTACCCCTCTTCTACTTTCCCTGGATTGGGATACAATTGCCCCAGCTGCTGTTACCCTTGCTGTAGACTCCAGTGATGACTGGTATGCAGCACTAACTGCACTGACTATACCTAGGAAGAGTACACAATAGAGATGATGTATTACTTGTCAGAACAATGCAGCGTCTTTCATATGCTGGCAGGTAACACACGAGACACCATTGTACCTGAGGCATCAGAGGAAATGCTGTTCCCTTGCTCGGCTGATTTACTCTGGTAAAGCGCGTTAACACTGTTCAAATTGACCCTCAAAGAATTCAATTCATCTGGAAAAGAACCAAAGCCTTCAACCGCAGGCAGGTCAGGGTTCATCTGCGTGTAGTCACTTCTGCAATAAACAAGAAGATATTTTATTACTCTTCTGTAAAGGCATAGCAACCCATTGAAAAATCGCAGCTATCTGTAAATGAATTCAAATGAAGGTTGTGTAGATTGAAATATCAGCACTTCTAATATTTATCACTATGAAGCATCATTATATACGAGATATAGGGTTACTGAGCATTGTGTATAAGACAGAAATGATTAAAATAGATATACAGATGAGGCTTTAAAGGCAATGGGCAAAAATATAGTTTTATTTGTTCCATTATTTATATAAATATAACAATTTAATACAAAAATGAAGGGAAGAATTGTTGGAGAGGAGAGCACTCAGTAACCTGTCTCCTCTATTCTAATGACCGCTCCCCTGCTCTAGTGTCTGCTCTAGTGCAGGCTTGTGCAGTAGGAGGCGTCAGATGACATCATCTTCCTGTTTGTCTGTTAGACTGCCCAGGCGGGACCTGTTCCCTCTGCTAGTTGGAGTTAGTCACAGAAATGCACAGACATGCAGCTCACAGCCTCCTCACACAGTAACCCTTTACATACAGCCTGAATCTGCAGATCTGACAAGCTGCTGCTTTATCATATCCCTGCTGTACTGTGAGCTCCTGCTGTTGCAGAACCTGCATCTAAACTGCTGAATACATTAACTCCTTGTGTACCAGTACTGCATAATCTGTTACCACTTGCTCTTTACTAAATAAACCTAATATCTGGTTAAGTGCATATGTATGGACTACAATCCTTATCCAACATCCGCTGTCAGCTATCTTGCACCACGAGACTCTGCCAATAAGAATTTGAAATAATCCTGATTTATTGCCATCTATACATGCATATTTTTTTTTCCAAAGGTTATAATACTTACTACTGCTACACCTTCTACTAAGTGTACATATATATGCTCACACCAGCTCTAAGTGGGGCGGTATGTGGGCATCTGCCATTCCGTCACTTCTCCCACTGATTTATTGAAAAGCTATGAAGCTTTAGTCACTTCTATTATTTTCTGAGTTTACAATATGCTACTTCTGAATTTTCATACCACCACTTCTAAACAACGACCATTGGCAGTAATGTATCAAAATCACATTCTGTGGTGAGAGCGATCTTTATCTACAATATGTGCATACAGAATTATACATTGGTGTCATGAGCAGCAGTCTGATTGGCTGTTGCTGACATCCAATCGCCAGTTCTCAATATCTCAATACAGACGAGAAAGCATTGGAAAGTTTGCTTCCAATGAACCATTAGAAAGACCTTACTGTGAGTTTTCAACTATCAAGATCTCTGGAAAGGACTGTGGCTATACTGCTGTCTGGTGTTAATGGTGGGTGATGGTTGTATTGACATAGGAGAGGATCCAGACTTAAAAACAGATTCTGCAATGGAGTCTAACGTATGGAATTTGGTATCCTACATGCCCTGGCACTCCCTCTGCTCTCCTACCTGTGGTGAGATTTAAGTGTGGCATCTTTAAGTATTCTGCCCGCAAGCACAGTGCCGTACATTAATTCCCTATCATTACGGAATATGGACAGCCCATACTAAGCTCTGTACAAAAATCTCCTACAGTATACAGGTAATTTACACAACCTAGAAGCATATGGAATGATTGTATATGTATTTCTTATGCACCCGGCTACAGCAATTGCTTTCAGACATATTCTTTTTTACCTCATTTTTGTCAGTTGATTATCCATCTGTAATATCTCATCATCTGAAATCCTCGAACCACTGTACAGCTGCTGAATACGCCTTAGTGCAGTGTCTACATTGGCGATCTTGGGTCCAAAGTCAATGTCAAGCTGCCCCACATGTCCAGAACTACTAGTGTTTCGCAGCGCTTGCATTTGGGTACCAAGGACTGTGAGCTCACTGTCATAAAACTGGAAGCAAGAGTGGCAAGCTCTGCAGTTAGGGAAAGTGTCAGAATATCCTCTCTCACAGGAGTCACAGCGGGCTCCTACAAAGCCTGGCCGGCATAAACACTTCCCCGTCGTCTTATCACAGCCATTCTCAAGTGTTCCTTGGACATCACAGTTGCATCCTGTATTTAAAAAGAAAGAAGAAAATGGTAAGTAAAAAAAAGCTAATCAGCAATAACATACATAAAATGCTTGCAATACTAAAAGGTGTCTTATTGTATACTTTGTTTTTTGAAATATTTAAATTTTTATACAACTGGTTCTCATTGTTGACCTCTTGCAGGTGGTCATCTAAAACTAACCTCGGCATCCAGACTGAAGGTTTCCATACATCTTGTCTGGGCACTCAGTACAAAGCTGGCCACCAAACCCATTCCTGCACAGACATTGGCCAGTGACCTAGAGAAGGAACAATATCAGCTGCATTAATGAGTATTTTTGTTCTTATATATTTGTATTTTTTATATATTTGAGGAAGAGATTCTTAAAATATAATACCAAAAACCATGGGCTGGATCCAGAATTACAAAAATGGGCATTTTCTAATATCTGGGATCAGGAAACACCCGTATTTTGATAAAGTCCATACGCAAAATTCACATTCTGAGGACAAATCTGGCAGCAGGGGAGGAGGGGCTAGAAACTAATCAGCTATGTGGGAGGGGCTAAGTTTGAATATAGTACAGTAGTAGAGGTGTGCTAAGTATTCCTCATACTATTCAGACTGCCGTGCCATCCCTATTTTAAGTGAGCATGGCACAAAAGTTAAAAAGTAGGTTTCAGCTCTCATATCTCCATACAAGTGAGGAGAGCGGCCTCTGGATCTGGTTCAATCTGCTAACAAGTAACAAAAACTTATTATGTACCTTAATATTTATAACTATTATTAAATGCACCTGTACATACAAATTAAAAGTAATGTAAATAAGCTGCTAATTCCATTATCATGTTCTTTTATGCCAAATATTCTATATTTGATACAGTCTATGGTATTAAAGTATATTGTACTACTATTCATTCAGGCTTTAAGTTTAGACACATACTCAACAAAACATATAATCACTCAATTATTGGTTCCTTCTAACATCCCTATGTATTCCAGGAGATGGCTGCATTATTAAAGGCCTTGACAAGGTATAGCCTTGTGAAGCTACAATATATGTCTATGCAGTGAGAGCATGCTGGGACGTGTAGTTTTATAACACCTGGAGCACTGCAGCTTGGACAGGCCTACATTATAACATCTTATAAATTCTTTGCACATGTGACATATTGGTATTGTATAACACTGTGACCTCTCACCTGATTACACTGAAGACTATAAGAGTTCCTGGGATGACACCCACACATCTGACAGCCCCTCCCACTGTCAATGTTCCAGTGATGGGAAACGCACTGGTCACACCGCCGACCTGTGACATTTGGGAGACATTGGCACTGTCCTGTTTCACTGTTGCATGGCTGATCTCTGTGAGTTCCTTGTTGATTACAGTCACACTCTGGAATGCAATGTTAGATTAGTATTATTATCTATATGCAATGCCATAGAGCTTCAAAAAGAAGTGGTGTTGCTGTTCATAGGAGCCAATCAGATTGATTCTAGCTATCAATGATCTACCCCTTGTAGAAAATAGTATCTGGAATATGACTGGTTTCTAGGGGCAATGTTTTTATTTAATAACAAATTTATAAGAGCAATATTGTTATCAAGCGAAATAATGTCATACAAAAGAACACAATTAATCATTTCATAGGAAAAGAAAATGTTACTATACAGTTTCAATATTACCATAGACATATATTATCAAGGCATATTTTTCTGTTGTACAGTATTGCACAAGAGAATATATTTAAAGATGTTTACTGCTCTCTGCTGGTTAAAAAAACCTGTCATGGGGAATCCACATTTACAATACTGCTTCTTTATTTATAGGATTCATTATTACATGACTAGGTAGTAACAAACAGACTGGGTGGGTACGAAGACAATAGCCACCAATCACATTTTAGCCTTTATTAGATAAGTAATATATAGACATAGAAGTATAAAGGAAACCAATTCAGAGGTGCACTATATCTTCCTAGCAATAAAATGAATCACAATTCCCCATAAAGGTCAAACACTGATTGAATGTAGAAAAGTAATCATTTAATAATACAATATAAAAATCACAATAACAAAATATAACAATAACAAAATAAGGCATCCGTTGGACAATGGATGCCATTGGATCAATGAATGATACATACATATAATGACCGCTGCAAAAGCACCCGCTATCTAAAGAAACAACAAACAAGCTGACCCTAGAAACCCCCCTTAGAGGCCTCACGGACGACACGTGGCCTATTCTTAGGCAGTTTTTTGTTTCTTTAGATAGCGGGTGCTTTTGCAGCGGTCATTATATGTATGTATAATTCACTGATGTACCATTTTATCCAACGGATGCCTTATTTTGTTATTGTTATATTTCGCCCTAAAGTGATTTTTATATTGTATTATTAAATGATCACTTTTCTATATTCAATCAGTGTTTGACCTTTATGGGGAATTGTGATTCATTTTATTGCTAGGAAGATATAGTGAATTGGTTTCCTTTATACTTCTATGTCTATATGGTAGTTTCTCCTTTTTACTATTATTTTTAACCACTGAGGTAGCACCTCCTGATATAGGGAGTATATCCATCTCCTATATATAGATTGTGTGAATCAGTGCGGTAAATGCTTTATTATATAAGTGATAGTCAGGATTTTATTGGATGCTATGTACGATATGTGCATTTTTCTTTTTAGGTGCTTACAAAAGCTATCTCTAATGATATATGGTAGAACAGACATCCCTTCACCATGGAACATGAGAAAATATGATAGATACAGGTACATGACCATAACATATAAAGCTGATTATTTTATGCCTCATAGCAAGGTTTCTCTGCATCACTTACTGGCACAGCCTTGTGGGTTGCTAGCACTCAGTAGGTAATATCCTGGCTTACACTGGTCACACCGTTCTCCACCCACATTTTCTTTGCAGATGCACCGTCCGTTCATGGGGTCACAGCTGCCACTATCTACACTTCCCTCAGGATCACAATCACAAGCTGGAAAAAGTAAGTTCACCATTAAAAAATACACTTTAGGTTAGGCATATGGGCTATATTCACATCTGAAGCTGGAAAAGGAGGGACTCACAGATACAGGCGTCCCGGTGACCGATGTCTCGATTTGGATTCCTGTAGTAATCAGATTTACACCTTTCACAGTTGTTTCCTGTGGTGCCATCAGCACAATCCTCACACACACCCCCACTTACTCTGCCGCTCGCCTCATATACGGCAGGGTCAAAGTGACATTTGTCAGAGTGGTTATTGCAGTTACACCCTGGAGATGGATGGAGACGGAATGTTTATTATTTGAACTTTTTGATGGGTAAATATAACAGAGAAACGCCAGGGGCCAGATTTACTGAGCTGCGGGTTTGGAAAGTGGACATGTTGCTCATAGCAACCAAGCAGATTATAGCTGACATTCTCTAGTATGTAAAAAGAAAGTGAGAGCTAGAATCTGATTGGTTGATATAGGCAACATGTCCACTTTTCCAAAACCACAGCTTAGTAAATCAGGTCCCAGGTAGGAAATCAGCAAAATGCTAGAGCAATATTATAAACATTACGCACATCTGCCAATTATTGTAGATTGTTTAGAAATGGTGGTAATCAACTAAGCAAAATCTTTAATCAAGCTTTTAAATGAAAGTTGAATGTATATTTTTACATTCCTATTGAGCATAATAATTTGTGAGGTCTGGATTAGTATCCATAAAAATTTTCCACATTACTAATCATTTGCAATAATTATAGTTTTATCCAATGAAATGATAGGCTGCACCATAGGAACCCAATAGGTCCCACTGTCATTAGAATTGGTTTAGACAAGAAATATATTCTCTGTAATCACACACAAGAGAATAAAGAAGGCCACACCCCTGCTATGTCCCAGCAACAGACATAACACTTAAATAGATTGGAAACACACTGCTCGATATTTGAGGCTATTGTTCAACAGTTGTTTGCTGATTGAAATAGGATCAGCTCCCCAACAATCAGATCACTTATAAATTCTGAACAATTTATTATTATAAATATTGGATCTGATTCACACTTAAGAACGCGCTAGGTTCCTAAATATACGCAACTAATAGCAATGAAACTCCCCCGGCACACCCCCGGTTTTTAGGTTCTTATGTGACTTACGAGTGCCATAGGGCTCCCTTAACTGTAGGTTTGCATTTGAATGCGTAGAGCGTCTACTTAGGAACTTCACTACATAACCGCCCCTTCATTTGCTCATTTAAATGCCTCTCTACACCCAAATCTTCATATCTGCCTAGTTACTTATTCATGGAACGCCCATTTTTGCGTATGTTACTACGAACCGAACCTAGAGAAGTTAGTAGTGTATAAGCACGGAATTTGTAAACTTAAATCCAACGCAAATAGCGTATAAAAGTTACTACGCATACGCAGTGCATCCGTTCTTAAATATATTCGGAAGAATTCTTAAGTGTGAATCAGATCCATTATTATTATAATTATTGAGTGCATTTTTTGGACTGATTTAAACTGTATGATAATTGGGCCACTCAGTTTGTTGTTTATTCTGCATGCACTAATCACTCCACTTCTGAAAAAACAAAACTCTGAACCCAACTCTTGCTCACATTAGCGGCCTGTTTCCAGGCTTCCATGCCCCGCAAAGCTGCCCAAAAGACTTGCCTACACTCGCCTCACTCACTTCCTCTCCTCACACAATCTTCTGCATCCTCTTCAGTCAGGCTTTTGTTCCCGACACTCCACAGACACTGCACTGACAAAGGTGGTCAATGACTTAATCACTGCTAAATCTAGGTTGCTATTCTCTTATTATTTTACTGGATCTTTCTGCTAATTTTAACACTGTTGGCCACTCTCTTTTCATACAAATGTTACAATCCCTTGGTATTCGGGAGTCAGCTCTTTCCTGGTTCATATTCTACTTATCCAATTGCTCTTTCAGTGTTCACTTTTCTGAATCAACATTCCCTGTGCAGATGATATGCAAATCTACCTGTCCACTCCTGATCTCTCACCAACTGTGTTGGCCCGTTTATCTGAATGCCTCTCTGCCATCTCATCTTGAATGTCCTCCCACCATGTCAAACTTAATCTAAAAATGAACTAATAATATTTCCACCTGCTTATAAAAGCTACTCCCCTGGCCTCTCTATTGCTGTTGACAACACTGAAATAATCTCAACTAATAATGCACAATGCTTATGTGTTACCCTTGACTTTGAACTGTCCTTTGTTCCCCACATACAATCTGTCTCTAAATCCTGTTACATTCATCTAAAAAACATTTCCCAAATACGCAAATATCTCACACAAGATACTGCTAAAACTCTCATTCATACACTAATAATCTCCCGCACTGATTATTGCAATGCTCCCCTTATTGGACACCCACATTAAAAAATTACCCCCCTACAGTCCATATTGCATGCAGCCGCTAGACTGATTTTCCTTGTTAAATGCTCTACAAGAGCGACTCTACTGTATTTTACAGAATAATATATAAAATCATTTTGCTAACCTACAAAGCCATCAACAAGACTGCCCCTGCATACATATCCTCACTCATCTCAAGATACATAGCTCGCTTTCTCAGATCTTCACATGACATACAGCTCTCCTCCACACTAAACAAATGCTCAGAATCCCAGTTACAGGACTTCTCCCCAGCTGCACCAACTCTGGAATAACCTTCCTCGCCCACTAAGACTGTCCAATACTCTACAAACTTTCAAGCGCTCTGTTAAAACTGACCTCTTCAGACAAGCTTACCAAATTGCTTATCCTACTTCCTAATATTTGTCTACCCTATTTACCCTATAACTACTATGTCATGATTAAAAGAAACTTGGTCACTTTCTCTCCATACTAAAATTCCCCTCGGTTCTGCTAATAAATAAAATAGGTATAAAATGAAACTAGATTAAAAATTTCAATGAAATAAAAATAACAACAGTTCTATGAAAAATTAATTATTAAAATGTTTCAATGTATACAAATAATAAGATTGTAGAGAGCTTGGAATACATGTAAATATTATTGATACAGTATGCAGCATAAATAAATTCACTAGGGGGAATATAACGCATGCAGATAGTTTAGAAATGTTGCAGTTCTCACAATTGCCCACTAGATGGTAGTAAAATATTAACTTCCATTAGTTAATTAAAAAATTTTTTTTATTTTTTTTTAGATCTGACATTGTTTGTCACATGCAAACGAAAAGAAAGCTATTCACCTGGCACCAAAGAGAAAAATGTATTATAGGACCCTTATCCCAAAATATCTGAGGGAGGTTCAGCAAGGATTAGAAGGATTGGTTGTTCGTCATATAAAGGTCAATGAGCACTTATTATGTCAGTTTGTGGTTGACTGTTATAACAGTTTTTAAACATACAATTTGTAGATACAGCAGTGTATTTAGCAGAGAGCAGAGAGATATTTGTTACATTCTCTCTCTCTATCTCAGTCTCAGACTGTGCTTTATATCAGCCAGTGTAGGTCACTGAGTAGCTATGGACCTGGCCTCCGCATGCACAGAGCTCTGGCAGTCCGCATGGGAAAGTGGAGTGCACTCACCTGTCACTCTCCTCTCTCGTGTGGACTACAGCTGGATTACGCTGCCATAAGGCAGCAATAAGTCACTCGTGCTGATCAGTGGCCCGTACGACCACTGATCTTCCTGGAATTCCAAAACCCAGCCCAGATAGTAAAATGTTAGTGCTCCCCGCCACCCCGCCCACCTAAGGTGCACAGAGTGGATACGCCGCCTGATCTCCAGGCGCACAGAACATGGAGATCCATTGTGGTACATCTGGCATGTGCATTGCCGGATATTCAGTCTAATTCCACAAGCAGCTTGGTATGTATGGCATTTAATAGCAATTATCAGCAGCAATGTTAAAGTATTAGGTAGGCACCTCTGCTACTGAGAAATAATGATATTGTTTCTTTGTTAGGAAGAAATCATTAAAGTCATTAAGCCATTCTGAAGAAAAATGTACAGGCAGGAACAGGACCACCAATATCTGCTTGAATACAGTTGTGTTGAAGACTTACGCTTGCACTCATGTGGGTTGTTTTCATTGGCTGGCCTCCAGGGCAGGTCATTGAACTGGTCAGCACAGCGCTCACAGTTTGTTCCAGCAGTATTATGTTGGCAAGCACAGGTACCATGTACCTAAAATAAAAAAAACACAGATCATACGTTCACTTATAGATATACTAGAACCAAAAATGTTCAATATTTGAATTGTATAAATGGGCTTTAAGACAAGCCAAGTCATGTGATTTCCTATCATAATTTCCTAATATCATTTGTTATTAAATTATTCTCTTATGACAATCAATAACTTGGCTCCAAGGATTGAGTTTTTGCATGAAAACTAATTTATTTTTACATTCCAAAACAAAATATTAAATAAAATTGTTAGCAGGGTGTGGCCTGACCGCCAAGATGGCCACATGTTTCTGAAGGCTCTGGCACAGTGCCACATTATCCCTTGGCCTTAAACACAGTTCAGACACCCAGGTGACCTCACAATTGCACTCGCTGGTGTCTTCACTTCAGTTTAAGTGCACTTGCTCTGGGAGAGTAACAGCCACAGCAAATCCCATCACTGAGGCCATGAATAGATTCTCCCAAATTTCTCGAACTATGGAGCTGTTTTCCCTCCAATATCCCAAATGCACCCTGCACCCCCTTTACTCTCCTATTCATCATATTGCTATACTACTTACGTAGCGTTTGACATTTTTTGTATGTTTCCTTAATATTTGTCTCAATTTGTTCAATTCAATTTTAATAAAAATCAATAAAAAAAAGTTAACAAACTATATGTATATTTTCCTTTGGGGTGTATCACTGTAGCTGTACCAAGCAACAAGCAAAGGAATACTCTGATGTCCCAAATACACTCAGCCAAATGCACATAACTGCTAAGTTGCTTAGCTCATTTCACCTGAATATCACCAAATGGGTCTGTTCTTGGCTCTCTGCCTGGTAAACAACGATCTGCATGGCCATAACAGAAGCAGCTGCCAAGAACCCGCATCTCATTGATTGCATAGAAGGCACTGGGCTCACGATATCTTCGAGCTGGCAAGCGAGTTAGCTGGGTGAAATTAATTCTCAAGTTGGTGAATTCTCCAAGCTCTGAAAAACAGGTAAGGATACATTTGTCTAGACTTGGTAGAAATGGTATTATTGTATTTATAGTAAACACACCTGATGGAAATGCAGACATATGATTTTATGCAGCGTGTTCAGACAAGTGGTTTCAGTGATTATTTGAAGCCAGCATAAAAGAATACCGCATGCACTGGGGATCATTGACCTCTCGGCATCTTTATACATGATAAATACTAAAGCATGATTGACCTCCAGTGCCACATACACAAGGTGAGACAAGCACTTCATTGTATGAAAGAAGATAGTGTTTGTCTTATCAAGCATACACGTGAACTGACATCTCGGGAGAAGTCTTGTACCAATCCATATACAAGTAGGTTACAATATTCTATCACATATGCTTCATAGTTTTATACGATTTATTGGACAGTGTGCATGAAGCATAACAGTGATCCCATTTTCATAGGACTGATTAACAGTGATCAGGGTCCGGATTCACACATAAGTTTGTGATCCGTAGGTGCGAACATGAATGTACCTGATCCAGACTTCTGCAATAGGGGCAAATGTGAAAGCAAATACGCTGCATTCCCAGCACGGAACTGAATCCACAGGTCGGGACAGGGCAGAATCTGGATGGCTGTGCACTAAATGGGAGGGGGAAAGTATGCTAATAGTGCAGTGAGGGAATGCTATGCACTCTACATAGTACTAAGTGCCCTATGTACTATGCAGACTTCTTTACCATCCCCCTTTTAAGTGAGGACATCAATGATAAGGGTCAGATAGTGTAACGCTGTGCAAGTAAGGGGAGAGAAATCCGGCATCGTATCATCGCTGTGCTTGAAGCGGCAACAAAAGTCGGTTTCTTTACAATTCTTTTATTGTGTTTCATAAGTGACAAGTGGTAAAAGGGTCGGGGTAATGCAAACAATCATGTCAACAGAAAAGAAATCATTTGTATTCTTACGGTGGATTTGCTGACTTTTAGATACAGGAACTGAGAAAGTCATTGCCATTGGGCTAAATTGTATCTAGAAAAGAGAAATCAGAGAGGTTTTTCAGGTGCAAGCTGGTTTATAACCTTACAATAAACACATTATATTCCATGCCATAAGAAGGAAAGAACATTACCCATGTGTGAAATCCCCCAATCTGGTGAGAGCGTGTCTATATGATTAAATATGCCCTCTACCATCTGGTATCACACCTGCTTAAAATATAAGTAGTGCTGGTAACGCCTTACAACTGTGTAAGGAACCCTGTGTACCATCAGACAGTGGTTCACATAGCAGCAGTGGTACAAGTAGCACTAGCTGAGAACCCGATTTCGAGTATGTAACTATTAACGCATTGTTAGAAGCATCCATAATTTGGGTGACAACGCTTGTCCAATTTGGTCATGATCTGTTTGGGGTGTTATCCAAATTTTAGCCAGTGCCCATGAAATTTCAGGCGGTCCCACCCCTATGACTCCTGAGCACGCCTTGGAGCAATGACACCCTTAGCATTCACGTATAGTTTTGCAGCTTGTTTTATACTAAGCCCATCTCTGTGTCTTCTTAAAACCTATAATAGCAAGGCTGTAGCCACACTTCAAATTCCTGTAGAGTCAATTCACATCTCTAAAGCTAGAACGATAACAGTAAGACTGCAATTCCCTGAAGCAGAGTACAGGCGTTTTTTGTTTCCATTTCATGTTACCTTTCCCCCGTGTGTGGGGTTCCCCTGGAGATCCTGACAGCGCACATCTTCAAGGCTTTGGGGGCGACCTCTTCTTATGTGTGGGAATGACGCAGCACAGTCATAGGCTAAGTACTGATACACCTGCCATGACTTTCCAGAGTCTGAAGATCGCTCTATCAGCATAGCAGCTGGCCGGGGGCTCTGTAAGGAATGAGTGAGAGGAGGAGGGGAAGTTAATGAGGAAAGGCTCAAACTAAGAGAGAGAGAGTGCAAACTAGCTTATATAATGCTTAGCAGTCTATCATCTCACGCACTTGTTTGCTGGAAATATATTAGCTGTATAAAAGTGTCTCAACGCTCATTTAAGTACAGTTATTAAGTATTTTATTGCTCATATTATTTATTTAATAATGCATAAAACAATATAAGAACACCCTTTAGAACTTTAAATAGTAATTCAGTATCACAGGACAATTTTAATGACAAGTGCTTCGGAATACAAAAATTAAAAGGCACTAAGTGATAATAACTATTGTTTGATACCTATAGCTAACTTTTCATAACTGAAATCGTCATCTGGGTTTTGGTGTAACCCAATGATATTCAGCTTTGCAAAGATAAGACAATGGGGTAGATCCAGAACTCCGCTTGTTATCCTTTCCTAGCGTAGCGTATTTACGCGTGCGTGCCTTCTATACACTCCCCTAGGCACTCCCCCTGCATGTATGTACTTTGGCCGCTTTACGCTTTCTAAACCCTACCTTAACGTTACGCCGCTATGCATGCTCATACTGTACGATTTAAATGCAAACCACCGCCTACATTACGTAATTTAATCGTACTTATTGCTAATCGTACTTATTGCCCCCTCAAACGTTTTTACACTACTGATATGTGAAAGGCTCTTATGCTCAGAGTTACGTTACAAAACGTAGCGTAACATCTGTCGCGCGCATGCTCAGTACATACCAAAACGTGTTTTTACGTCTCCGCCAAGCGTAAATACGCAAGGAAACGTTGTTCTGGATCTGCCCCAATGCTCCCTTATATTGAGTTTTACATCTTTGTTACCTTGCCTGTTCAGTAGCACTAGCCTGTCTGCCAGACGTTTTTTTTATTATGTAAACAGTAATACAGACCAAAACAGTCCAATATGTAGCTAGGACCAGGCAGTTTTGCCACCAGATGTTATGTTAGTATTACTAACGTAGCTATCATTGTACGGAGCTTAGCACGATGGTAATTAAGAACAATTGGGCTGTGCTTCCCCTTCGCACGCTAAGGTGGGCGGGGAAAGGCATGTAAATGTTACAGTGTGGGTGTTAACACCCACTTACACGCAGTCAGCAGTCGGATGGACCACTGATCTGCAAGTGTGACTTAAATCTGCCTTATGGGAGCGTAAGTAACACATATTACGCACGAGTGGGGGAGGTGACAGGGAGAGTGAACTCCCCCCTGCCGATCAGCATACTCACCCATTCATTTTCAGAAGCATCGCCGGGCCAGCCACAGGAGAGGTGAGTAACCTCTCCGGGGACTTTGAGTGTTAGGGGGAGGGTTAGGGTTAGGCACTAGGGAAGGGAGGGTTAGGGCCGTCGAAGGGGAGGGTTAGGGTTAGGATCAGGCTGATGGGAAGGTAGGGTTAGGGTCAGGCTGCGGGGAAGAGAGGATTAGGGTCAGGTTGTGGGGAAGGGAGGGTTATAGAAGGGGAGGGTTAGGGTAAGGATTAGGGAAAGGATGGGGATACTTACCATTCAGAGCACAGTGTTCAGTGCTCCGGGGATCGATTGCTTTGACTCTTTCGGCAGTTTGGAACTGGCTGGGAGAGAACGTCCCTATCGAAATAGTGCCATTCGCGATAGGGACACAAAAGCGTGTGTATCCGGTCCCCAGTCTTTTCAGTAGATTTACTCATGAACCGAAGTCCACCCAACCCATTTACCTCCCTAAATGATAATAAGGTGTCTGATCCTAATCTAATAATGTTACCTGCTAATGTTAAAAGTGCTTGTGGAAGCTGGATGATTTGCATGCGCGCACCACATGTTCCACAACGGAACGCCTATCGAACAGAAAATGGACGGCGCTAGGCAGATCCGAGTGATGTTATGGTAAAGTGTCCAGAACTCTGCACGTGAGGGAGGAGTGACAGGGGAGTTCGCTTTCACGTGTGGACTTACAGACATCCACGCATACTGAAAAGGCATGGAGGTCAGGATCAGGTCCAAGGTCATTATAGACAGAAATGCCAAGGCTCAACTCTGAACTGCAATATTTTGATGGCCTCAGTAAACTACATCACACACTGGAATCATGTGGACAGGATAATGAACTAAAACCACACTTTTTGAAGAACACATGAGGAATCTTTTTTCACCGGCTGCTGGGATTATTGATGCTAGATGTTTACAAGCAACATTGAGTGTAATTATTGTAGTAATCTTTAAGGGTGCGGCACAACATGTATAAGCCACATGTTATGACATGTCTTATTGGAGGCAGAAAACACAGGAGACCTACCCTAAAATTCATAGTGATGTCACTGAGCTGTAACTTCCTATCCAGGTCAAACTGAAGGGAAACGGGATCAACTCCTGTGGAGAGCAAAATACATCACAGACACAGTTATCCGATTACTCCAAATAACAAACTAAGCATGTGGATTACTCAGTTACACAAATGCAGACCTTTCTATTTTAATTATCTACTTTCAACCCATTTAAAAAGACTGTATTTTTAGTGGCAGATTTTGGCTCATTATATATATATATTCCATTAGATGGATTTTGAATTAGTAACATAGGTGTAACCGTGTAATCCGGAACTAGGTACGCTAGCGTTTGTACACTAGCCATTGACGTAAAAACATGATTTTGTATGGACTGCGCATGTACATGCCAGATGTTACGCCACGTAATGATGAACGTACGTACTAGCCTAATATCAACTGCGTAACTACTAACGAGGGTGTGTGCCAGTCATACGACACCTGTAATTATACTTTGGAGGCGGGATAAGGCATTTAAATCCAGCAGTATGGGCATGCTTAGGCTGTTACCTACGTGCAGCCTATACGTACGTCAGTACTTACGCTGTGTAAGGTTAAGGCAGGGTTTGGCAAGCGTACAACATAAAGTACGTACAAGCGTGGGGCGAGAAGATTTAAGGTAGGGTCCATGGTATCCCTGTACAAGCAAGGGAAGGGGCCTAACCTTTTCCACATAAAAGGCTGGACCCAGACTTACAATCCGGTCCAATGACACTTCTGATAGATGTGATGGGTTAAGTTTATAACTAAGCGTTTCACCTTAGTCAGCTTACAGTATAAACATTGCCTTTTAATGCAATCCAGTCACAATGCAAATATAGGGAGTCGCGGATAGAAAAATAGTCAACTCATTTAAACTGGCTTTAAATGGTTAATGTCTGTATCCAGAGATGCAAACTGTATATTGTCACAGGTCAATGTAATAACTGAAGAAAGGAGGTAATATAAGAAGAAAAGCTGCATGTAATTGACAGGAGCAACTATTCTGATGTGTTGCAGGACCATGTATTGGGAAAGGTAATAGAAAGGTTCAATACACCATCTCGATCAGGAAAGAAGATATCAATAGAGACTGACGTTAAATCATACCATTTTCAGATTGCCACCAACGAAGGTTACCGATTGGAGACACCACATTAATGATACGGTGACTGAGTGCTGAATACGGATCTCGGGAATCACATTGACAACATTGGGTTTGAACCTGAAAGAGACATGTACAATTAAGCTACAATGTTTGACTTAAACATTCACCTTAAGAAATATTTACAAAAAGGAAAACACAAAAGAAATAATGGTGCACGGTATGATAATCCTTCATAAGAATATAACCTAATGGAGCAGCGGCTATCCCATGGGCCATACTTACTAAGCTGCTGGTTTGGAAAACTGGAGATGTTGCCCATAGCAACCAGATTCTAGCTGACATTCTCTAATATGTGATAGGAAAGTAAGCGCTAGAATCTGATTGGTTGCGATGGGCAACCTCTCCACTTTTCCAAACCCACAGTTTAGTAAATCTGGTTCCAGGTGCAGAGTTTGAATATAAGGTTGAAATTTACATCTGGTCAAAACAATGTTTCATGTCAGGGGGGTAACATTTTCTTTTATTCTTTGCATACAAAGTGAATACTTTGCTTTTGTGTATTGCTCACAGATAGTGAGCAACTTTCATTTGACACTTTTATTTAGACTAGGGCTAAAAAACATCAACTCTCAACTCTATTACAGTTTGTAAAAGACTTAGGGCTAGATTTACTAAGCTGCGGGTTTAGAATAGTGGAGATGTTGCCTATATCATCCAATTAGATTCTAGCTCTCACTTTCCTATTACATACTAGAGAATGTCAGCTAGAATCTGGTTGGTTGTTATGGGCAACATCTCCACTTTTCCAAACTCGCAGCTTAGTAAATCTGGAACTAAATTTGCCATGCTACAGTTCAACATGGTGTAAGTTCCCACCTGAACTCTGGATCCTGGCCATAGGCAGGTCTTATGACATACAATGTATATGTAAGAGAGTATGGCATGTACGGAGTATGTAAGGAAGGTCTGGTTATATGTAACTGGCAGTTTGATTGTTATTTGAACAAAATACTAAAAATGTTGGAGAATTATCCATCTGCAAATATACCTCCCTCCATGGACTAAGGAAGAATCCCCATCCCCAGTATCCCCAGTAAGACTTGTTGGAGGCGTGCCTTTATATTAGGGTAGATAGAGCGCTAGATTTTTTTTGTTAATTTGTATTTTATGTATGGTTCTAAAGGTAGGGAGGTCCAGGAAAATCCTGCGGCTCATAAAGCGCTAGATATTTTTTTACAATATTGTTTTATTACGTAGCATCTTGACTTGGAGCCACTCACTCAAATACATTTCATATATCTAGAATTAAATATCTGAAGGCTATAATGAGGATTTTATTAGACTGCAAGTAGACTATGGGGAAGCATAGGTTATTGGTTTTATTAGATTTGTCTCACAGACATCAATAATGACGTTTCTAGACATGAAGATCTATATAACAAAATAATGGCCTGATTCAGAGGTCTGTAAGTCTGCATGTAAGAGGGGAGTGAACTCTTCTGTCACTCCATTCTCATGTAGGAGTTCTGGACGCTTACATATCCAGCAACCTACCTTAAGTTCTCCACAATGATCTGCATCTGTCCGAACGCAGATCCGTGCACAGTGCATACCACAACCCCCTCTCTCCTTTTTATGTATACCTATCCCCGCCCCCCCTGCGGACAGATCTCCTAGTGTACAGAACTTAGTTCCATATCGTAATATCTGGTGGACACATGCGCACTGCTAGAAAAACACCCGACTTCTGAGAGCAGCTTGTGAAAAGTGGGTGTCGTTACTAACTTAGGATCAGGTCCAGTGTCATTATTATATTTGTAAATGCCAAAAAGTTTAATTTGCATTAAAATGTTTATCCCATCTAGATTCTTATTAAATCATATAACCAGATTATACAACATTAAATTGTATTAAAAGATTTTTAAGTAAAATGCTTTTGAAAATTGGAATTTTGTACTTTTCTATTACAAGTTACATTCGATATTACACAGACAGACATTCCAACACTCAACACAAATCCAGCCTTCCATGCCATTCACTATTCTTGTTTACTAAGAAGACACCCTTACTCTACTACACTTTCATTCATGGGAATCATGTGCCTAATTCATCATTAAGGCCATTGTGGTCAGGGTTATGTCACAGTCAACTTTACACACATAGTACTGCTAAAGCAACCCAAAAAAAAGGGAAGCAAAGTAATTATAAACAATGTATAAAAAAAAGTATGAGACAACAAACTTGTAGGATGGAACTCTACATAATAACTACTATAATAATAACAATACAAAATATCTCACAGTGTATGAAAATATCACACAGTTTATGCTATCAGAGTATCATAAAGACACTCTAATAGCATGCCCATAGTATATATATGGTATATATCAACTCATTTTATGCTGTTCTGCCAAGAAAATAGACATCGACAAAGATCTTGACCTTTTACAAATACCACCATAATCATAACCATAATCCATGCACAATGCCAAGAAGAGCAACAGTGTTTAAAGTACGAAATGGTTACATGACATGTAAGACCACACATAGTGCATTTGCATTCAGAGCCTGGAGGCAAAGCTCATATTGTTAATCAATTATGGTTAAGTATTTGCCCAAAATAAAATGTCATATTATTATTTATTAAAGGTGTTTTTTTATAGCATTATATTACGTAATCGGTCCCACCACTTCCTCATCCAGGGTACATTTTAAATTTCCTAACATACACACACACAGACTAGGGACAGTTATGTCTGCAGTCAATTAACCTAACAGCATGTTTTTGGAGTGTGGGATGAAATCCACACAGTCACAGGGAGAATATACTAACTCCACACAGATAAGGCCTAGTCCAGGAATCAAACTCTTGACCTCAACGCTGTGAGGCATAAGTGCTACTCACTGAGAGCCACCGTGCTACGAAACATAATTAAATAAGACACTGCTGGGAAACAACACAAGTTGGGGAAGGTAATATTTTACAGTCAATAGGTTTGACGCCAGTAAAAACAGCCATAAATTATGCAGGTTTCTGCTGCATACACACTATCCAATCTTTAAACACGATCGCATGAAAAGGGAACCAATGATAGGTGAATGATGCCCACTGTACACACAGAAGACTTATCTTGAGAAACAGTCATATGGGAAAAATAAATGTCTGCAAATCTCGAGCAAGGAAGCAAAAAAGAAGACAAGGAGTCGAAAATTGTAACAAATTCTTTTCAATATATTGCACCACAGGAGCGTCTGATCCAATGCGATGTTTACGGCAGTTACAGTATCGGAACCATCGTCATACAAGAGAGTCATGTTGGATACTTTCACGCAATTTAACTGAGTGTTAATGCAGCATAAAAATGGCAGACAAGAGTGGTAGGAAAACTCAGCATAAGTCATTATTTAGTTCATCATAAAAAAAAGAAAAATCAAGACATCGCTGCATTTTACTAAATGCTTAAAAAAATGTAAATCTCATTTTTATAAATAAATCTAAACATGTATTTCTAGATATATTTATATCTATAGAGGCTAATTATGGATTATGTCATTTCAATGGAAAGTGGCCTTAGGTGACTTTATTATAGCATAAAAACATACATAAATAGATTTCCAAGGGTCTTCTGAGTGAACAGGGTGAAAGTTATCTAGGGTAATGAAGAGAAATTCTCTATGCCTACAAACAAACCTTTGTAGTGGCTTTGTTTGGATCTATGACATTAATTAGGTGAAAGGTTACTGGGTAAAAAGTCAGTCTGTATAAGGAGCAGCCTTGTCTGTGCAATGTGAGCAGATTGCTTGGAATTCCCACAGACATGACTGTAGCAATGTACAAATTTAGATTTCCCAAAGACTTAAGGCATTTCAAACATTTTAGCCATAATGCTATAATATCTATGAATGTTAAAAATAAAGAAATAGAATTTCAACACATTCAAATATATAGTAGTATTCAAGTATATTTTTAAAATATTTTTTAATAAAAGGTTCTTTAAGTGTTTCTGCTGGTATAATACATTTAAGACTTAATTAGGGAAACATAAATTACTCAGCATCCCCCCTTAATGATACAAAAGGGGTAATTAGTTGGCATAAGAATAATTGTGGGAATATAAGAATGTAATACATCTTATTTTATTATTAAAGGGGAAACAGTGATATTTAGGTTTAATTGTGAGTTGAGAATATTTGAAAGTATTATCTAAATCCACTACCAATTATAACGTGTGTAGACACATCATCAGAAATATTATTGTCATCATAATCACTTAAACCTGTTATTAATGAGGTGTAGATCAATGGGCTAGATCCAGAGCCACGACCGCTAGCCAGAGTCATAAAAGCGCTATTTTGCATGTTCTGCGCATGCGCGCGGCAGATATTATGACCCGAAACTCTGAACGTACTTACGCGCCTACGATCAACAGCGTAACTACGGACGAAGGGGTGTGCCAGACATACGACACCGGTAATTACGCTTCGGAGGCGGGGTGAGGCATTTAAGTCGTACAGAATGGGCGTGCTGAAGCGCGTAAGTACGTGCAGCCATTGCGGCCGACAGGAGTTATGCTTGGAAAAGTTAAGGTAGGGTTTGGAAAGCGTAAAACGGCAAAAATACATACGACCGAGGGGAGTGTCTAGGGGAGTGCATAGTAATTACAAAAGCATAAACACGCTACGCATTGAAACGTAAAGGGAACGTAGCTCTGGATCTGGCCCAATATGTCTACGTTTTTCACAGTTTAAAATTTAGCAAATGGATATTGGAATTACATTACATAGATAGATAGATAGATAGATAGATTTTATTATTGCATAATAATATAAAAAATACAATATATAATTTTGTCTATATGGGACCGGATTCATAACAAAGATTTTTTTTACTTACGTGCCTAGTTTTACGATCAGAGGTACTACACATGCATAGTCTTTAAAGACCGCAATGTACGTAATCTACGTAAGGAAACACTACGTAGATAGCGTAAAATAGGTACTACGCATGCGTAGTACCTCTGATTGTAAAACTAGGCACGTAAGTAAAAAAAAAATCTTTGTTATCAATCTGGTCCTATATCTTCAAGTTTAAATTGGCATTTTCATTTTTAACACAATTTTTTAATATTGCGGTCAAATTGACCAAATGTGAGACAAGGAAATATGGATGCTGCTGATTTAAAGAAAGCATTCCATTCCCCTGTCTCATTTACTATAATATCATCACACAGACAAGAAATGTGTCAGGGCTTTGCAAGAACTGACCTCAATCAGCTGGTTGCTAGATAATGCTATTTCCTCCATTTCCCATAATAGTAAAAGAGAAAACTGAATCACTCATAACTTGTAATAACTTCCGTCATAGTGTAACCTTTGCCCCAATATTCTAAATATGCCTGACATCCTTACAGATTGTACTGTGCTAGTACACACAGGAACATTGCAGGCTAACAGTAACACAACGTGTTTTCCATTACTATTTTGTCTTATAGACACATATAGGGGCTTCTCCTACAATGATTTCATAATTCCCTCCGTCCCCAATGTTTCTCTATGGGGACAAAGGGGAAAGGTCATGTACATAACTCCTGAAAGCACAGGAGGAGTTCCGGACATATAACATATACATGTGATTTTTACTACTGAGCATGCATAATCATTTTTTAACATAATCTATGTATCTTTTTGTTACGTCATTTAAAAATGACTACGCATGCGCAGTAGTAAAAATCACTGAACTCCGGACGTATATGTTATACGTCCGGTACTCTGAATACGGCACTAAATGCCTAGCACCAAATGAAGTCAAATCCTGACACCATCTCAGAATGGCTTTAGGATAGAAAGAATTCACCTTCTGGTGTCTTCAGGCCGCAGCTATCAATCTCTCCTTACTTCTGCAGTCACTGATAGCTGGGGACACGGGAGCAAGGTCATTTATGTTCAGGCTGAAGATACCTTAGCACTAATCATCAATGATTTACAAATAAAAATCATTATCGATTAGTGGAATGTAAATATACAGACTCTCATATACATGTCAGTGATTGAGTGGGAGTGACAGCAGCTGGAAGACTCTTCAGTAGGAAACATGCATTAACCACCAATCACCAACAATTTCTATTTGTATAATACAGATTTCATCTATTTTATAGAGACAGATATTGTTGGTGGTTCAGGGAAATACATGTTTAGACTGATCATTAGTCAGCCAAGGTTCCGGCTCCAGCAGAGAGACACTGAAGGAGATGGAGAGAGTGTAACAGGGCATGTAACCAGGGTTACCAACTCTCCTGGAATATCCGGGAGACTCCTGAAATTCAGGCATTTCTCTCCGTATCCCGGAAGAGGCGGCAAATCTCCCGCAGTCCCATTCACTGTGTTTGTAAGGATAAGTGGGGCACTTTGCATTATCAAGCCCCATCCAATCCCTAGTAAAAGCATGATTTGAAGCTTTGACAGGCAAGGAGCCGGGCTCAAGGACACAATTTAAATAAATTGCATCAACAAGCCCCGCCCCATACCAGCATTTATTGCTTCCCTTCGAGATCTCCTGGACGCAAGACATTAAAAGTTGCCAACCTTTAACTATGATTTGCAAAACCATTGTCCTGTAAATCTTAGATTTACCAGCAACGTGCTGCATGTAAGTCCTTTGGACGGTTCCTTAAAATATA
Organism: Limnodynastes dumerilii; assembly: GCA_011038615.1. Taxonomy (NCBI): domain Eukaryota; kingdom Metazoa; phylum Chordata; class Amphibia; order Anura; family Limnodynastidae; genus Limnodynastes; species Limnodynastes dumerilii. The sequence continues at coordinate 100,295 of WWET01003412.1, forward strand.
CGCGGTAATTTGGCATGAGCGGCGTCACTCAGATTAAAGACACAACATAATGTTTTATAGCCCACTTGTAAAAGATGACAGCTTCAACAAGACCTGTGAGAGCCCATAAGCACACTTACACATTACTTTTATACTGCAATATCATGCCTGCAATGTTGTAATATTGTTAGCGTTATTTGCTTGATGTATAAATGTGATTTTGTATAGATATCTGTTATTAGACCATAGTGACTGCTATGTGCTGTTATGAAAGTCTGCTCTGTTCACTACCAAATCTTCAGTATCTTTGGGTTTTAAATTTGCTTAGATTCCCTTTTTCTGGAATGACACTTCTTTCTTATGAGATAAGATGCCATGCAGCCTAATTAACAATCACATAATATCAACATAATCATTTCCTGAACTGCTTTAAGCATCCTGATGATTAAAACTAGTGTAATGAAATGATCTAGTTAAACATCTCCCCATATATGTTTCAATGAGTAATGGCATGGTTGCCGACTTTTTGCAGCTTCTCTCCGGGAGATTCCGGAGAGAAGCTTGCGCCGCAGGCGGGGGGGGGGGGTAAGAGACGCGATTTATGCAAATCGTGTCATTAGGCTCCGCCCTCTGGCTCATACGGCCCCGTTTTTACTAGAAATAGGGGTCGGGAAAGGGCTTGATGCCGCAAATTGCGTCATCAAGTCACTTCCTGTGCCTAGCAACACTAGTATACTAGTGTTGCTAGGCACAGGAAGGGACTTGATGACGCAATTTGCGGCATCAAGCCCTTTCCCGACCCCTATTTCTAGTAAAAACGGGGCCGTATGAGCCAGAGGGCGGAGCCTAATGCCCGAATTTCGGGAGTCTCCCGGACATTCCGGGAGAGTCGGCAACCCTGAGTAATGGTCTTGTGTGTAGCAGATGCATCTGTCTGCAGCATTAAAGGGCTGTTTGAAGGAGGAGAAGGACACAGGCTACAGCTTAGCATTGTAGAGACAGGTGGGGTGGTTATGGTAGGACAAATAATGAACAGGGGGCATAAAGACAGGGCAAATGAAGGACAGTTGTCTTACACATATATAAAATGTACTGTATGTGAGTACCAGTACCTTTTAAATATACATATATATCAGGGCTCAATAAAATACTGGTAATTTAAAGCTCTGAAAAAGTTTTGTACTAAGCCCTGATTAAATCCTATTACCCTTTGTAGTTTATTGTGGTGTCAAATATGAGCTTGTTAGTTGCTATGGAATACTATCTCATTCTGTGGTTAGTTGCAGATTCAGCTCTATCATGGAGTGAAATTGGCGTCACTTACAGAATAGCGAAGCTGCTAATTCACAAATTTGTGTGTTTTATTATGGGTGATTATAAAGCGTCTCATGCACACAAGATGCCCTGTTCTTTTCAGAGTTTTACTGTTTTTGTCTGTATTACCTAATAAATTGATTGAGCAGCTTCCATTCTGTTTTTATTCTGTTTGTGGGCATGTCTGGGAGCAGTTGCTGACAGGGAGAGCTGATCCACAGCAGCCATTTTGGAGACTTTAAGGGGTGTCTCCTAGGTAAGTTGGCTCTCAATTTATAAACATATATATGGGACCCAATACTGGGACTCTCATTGTTAGAGTTAGGACCACCATATACAGAAAGGCCTTGACGGTGGCTGGTGGCTTATCTCATATTTGTACAAATATGCGTAACGAACATTTCTGTGTTTTATTTTACAGATAGAACAGTATAGTTTGTTACTGGTTTATGGCAGTGTTGCTGGGGCAATTTTTCCCTTTGTTTCTGTGACAAGCAGATTAACCCCTGCCTTTCACGCACCTGTTTAACATTTACCTAATAAATTGATTGAGCAACTTCCATTCTGGTTTTATTCTGTCTGTATTACATAAGGAACATGGGGTAGATCGAGAACTAAGTAGGTTAGCGTATTTACGCTAGTCTGAGACGTAAAACCGCTATTTTGTATGTACTGTGCATGCGTGCGGCAGATGTTATGCCTCATAACTCTGAAGAGGCGGGGTGAAGCATTTAAATCGTACAGTATGGACGTGCTTAGGCGATTACGTACGTGAAGCCTTTATGTCTGTCAGTAGTTAAGCATTGAAAAGTTAAGGTAGGTTTTGGCAAGCGTAAAACGGCAAAAGTACGTACGAGCGAGGGGAGTGCATAGAAAATACGCCAGCGTAAATACACTACACACTCAAACTTAATGGGAACGTAGGTCTGGATCCGGCCCCTTGTCCATTAAAGCTCAAGCCTTAATTTCATCATTTCATTGCTTTTTGGAATTTTTGTGTTAAAGTTTCAAAAGTCTCTGTCTTTGTAAGAAACCTTAATCAGACATGAAACGCGCTAGGATTTTGTCAGTTGCATATATGTCTATATCACCACACACCTTTTACCCAGTTTCGGTTGCACAAATGTGGAGAGAAATGACCTTCCATTGTATCAGATCTTACTGAATTCTGTCTAGCTCTATAAAACACATAATGCAGTTTCAAATAAGGACACCGACCTCCAGACGTCTGATAGCAGCTGTGTGCCTATTGCAAAATGTAAACAGTACATAAAAAAGAAATAAAGATAGGAGCTGTGGAAAAAACGCATTATAGAAAATGCAGAGAAACGCTTTTCTTCTGAGAGGAGTGAGCAGCATGCTGGCAAAATACTGCAATAGACTGAATGACCAGTTAATGAAAGGACTGGGGGTCATCTCCTCGTATTCTTGGATAAATGCGACTTATTCCATACACTGATAATTAAAATGTGTCTGCATCATGAACACTCCTTTCTATTGAAAAGTATGCATTACAATAAATGTACATGTCATTGGACACTGTAGCAACATCACTCTAAAGTTTTGGTGTGTGTGTGTGCATGTGTGTGTGTGTATATATATATATATATATATATAAACATGTATAATATACATCAGGGTTGTTTACTTTCTATTTCTTCTCAGAGGGGAGCTGCTTAATGACTTCATTTCACTGTTTTGAAGTCCCACTCTCTGTCCTTCATCGCTGCTATTCACTGGGGGTGGGTGGGGCTTGATGACAAAAAATGACATCATCACGTCCCATCCAATCCCTAGAAACACTAGAAATTTCTGTAATGACAGGCAGGGGGTCAGGACTTGCGGGAGATTTTCCTTCTCTTCTGAGATACCAGGAGAACTGCCCGAATTTCTTGAGTCTCCCAGATATTCCGGGAGAGTCAGCAACCCTGATATAATGGGCCTGATCCAGAGCTACGATGTTATACTGAGCGCTGTAGCACTCAGCGTAACATCGCTGCTCTGGCCCGACACGGAGTAGTAAGTAAAGGGGTAGTAAGTAAAGGAGTAGTAAGTAAAGGGGTAGTAAGTAAAGGAGTAGTAAGTAAAGGGGTAGTAAGTAAAGGAGTAGTAAGTAAAGGGGTAGTAAGTAAAGGAGTAGTAAGTAAAGGGGTAGTAAGTAAAGGAGTAGTAAGTAAAGGGGTAGTAAGTAAAGGAGTAGTAAGTAAAGGGGTAGTAAGTAAAGGAGTAGTAAGTAAAGGGGTAGTAAGTAAAGGAGTAGTAAGTAAAGGGGTAGTAAGTAAAGGAGTAGTAAGTAAAGGGGTAGTAAGTAAAGGAGTAGTAAGTAAAGGGGTAGTAAGTAAAGGAGTAGTAAGTAAAGGGGTAGTAAGTAAAGGAGTAGTAAGTAAAGGGGTAGTAAGTAAAGGAGTAGTAAGTAAAGGGGTAGTAAGTAAAGGAGTAGTAAGTAAAGGGGTAGTAAGTAAAGGAGTAGTAAGTAAAGGGGTAGTAAGTAAAGGAGTAGTAAGTAAAGGGGTAGTAAGTAAAGGAGTAGTAAGTAAAGGGGTAGTAAGTAAAGGAGTAGTAAGTAAAGGGGTAGTAAGTAAAGGAGTAGTAAGTAAAGGGGTAGTAAGTAAAGGAGTAGTAAGTAAAGGGGTAGTAAGTAAAGGAGTAGTAAGTAAAGGGGTAGTAAGTAAAGGAGTAGTAAGTAAAGGGGTAGTAAGTAAAGGAGTAGTAAGTAAAGGGGTAGTAAGTAAAGGAGTAGTAAGTAAAGGGGTAGTAAGTAAAGGAGTAGTAAGTAAAGGGGTAGTAAGTAAAGGAGTAGTAAGTAAAGGGGTAGTAAGTAAAGGAGTAGTAAGTAAAGGGGTAGTAAGTAAAGGAGTAGTAAGTAAAGGGGTAGTAAGTAAAGGAGTAGTAAGTAAAGGGGTAGTAAGTAAAGGAGTAGTAAGTAAAGGGGTAGTAAGTAAAGGAGTAGTAAGTAAAGGGGTAGTAAGTAAAGGAGTAGTAAGTAAAGGGGTAGTAAGTAAAGGAGTAGTAAGTAAAGGGGTAGTAAGTAAAGGAGTAGTAAGTAAAGGGGTAGTAAGTAAAGGAGTAGTAAGTAAAGGGGTAGTAAGTAAAGGAGTAGTAAGTAAAGGGGTAGTAAGTAAAGGAGTAGTAAGTAAAGGGGTAGTAAGTAAAGGAGTAGTAAGTAAAGGGGTAGTAAGTAAAGGAGTAGTAAGTAAAGGGGTAGTAAGTAAAGGAGTAGTAAGTAAAGGGGTAGTAAGTAAAGGAGTAGTAAGTAAAGGGGTAGTAAGTAAAGGAGTAGTAAGTAAAGGGGTAGTAAGTAAAGGAGTAGTAAGTAAAGGGGTAGTAAGTAAAGGAGTAGTAAGTAAAGGGGTAGTAAGTAAAGGAGTAGTAAGTAAAGGGGTAGTAAGTAAAGGAGTAGTAAGTAAAGGGGTAGTAAGTAAAGGAGTAGTAAGTAAAGGGGTAGTAAGTAAAGGAGTAGTAAGTAAAGGGGTAGTAAGTAAAGGAGTAGTAAGTAAAGGGGTAGTAAGTAAAGGAGTAGTAAGTAAAGGGGTAGTAAGTAAAGGAGTAGTAAGTAAAGGGGTAGTAAGTAAAGGAGTAGTAAGTAAAGGGGTAGTAAGTAAAGGAGTAGTAAGTAAAGGGGTAGTAAGTAAAGGAGTAGTAAGTAAAGGGGTAGTAAGTAAAGGAGTAGTAAGTAAAGGGGTAGTAAGTAAAGGAGTAGTAAGTAAAGGGGTAGTAAGTAAAGGAGTAGTAAGTAAAGGGGTAGTAAGTAAAGGAGTAGTAAGTAAAGGGGTAGTAAGTAAAGGAGTAGTAAGTAAAGGGGTAGTAAGTAAAGGAGTAGTAAGTAAAGGGGTAGTAAGTAAAGGAGTAGTAAGTAAAGGGGTAGTAAGTAAAGGAGTAGTAAGTAAAGGAGTAGTAAGTAAAGGGGTAGTAAGTAAAGGAGTAGTAAGTAAAGGGGTAGTAAGTAAAGGAGTAGTAAGTAAAGGGGTAGTAAGTAAAGGGGTAGTAAGTAAAGGGGTAGTAAGTAAAGGGGTAGTAAGTAAAGGGGTAGTAAGTAAAGGAGTAGTAAGTAAAGGGGTAGTAAGTAAAGGGGTAGTAAGTAAAGGGGTAGTAAGTAAAGGAGTAGAGGTTTACACGTGATTCAGGGTCAACAAAACAGCTTCTAGGTGATTTTTATTTTTTCAAATTTCAATTGTCACTGGTGCAATGCAATGTTTGCCTTTAGAGCAACACAACATCAGTTATATTGGGCACTGCATATAACATGTAAATCCAATGATTATCCAAAAAAAAACAGTTAAAATTCTACATGAAATTATTAATTTCCGTGCAACAACAACACAACAGCAATTCTAAAACACAAAAACCCAGAAGTAGCATGGGACATTGTTCTCCTACACCACATGCTATATGGATACCAATGCATTCTAGCCTTACAGGGGTAATCCGTTGTGCAAATAAACACAGAAATTGTGTCCATCAGGAGCAAAAACTTAAGCTATAACCTAAGGACAACTTACCAGACATGGTCCATATGGGCTACCTATCCTTTGCCCATAATATTTCCATTCCTATATCCTATGTATAAATTGCTGAAGTAAGAAACCTGCTACAAATTTTCTTCATATTTAAATTAACTTATTCATTTATTGTTAACTTGTATTCAAATATATAATGCTTACAAGATATCAGCAAGTCTTTTAGTCACACTAGTGTAAGTTAAACTTACATGAACTAACACATTATAATTAAATGCCTGTTTCCAATTAGTACACAAAGGATACTTCAGTCTAAAACAGCAGTATTAATTAGTAATGTTATTCTATAACTACAAATGAAACATAGTTCAATATACAAAACAATGCACTCACCACCAATATAGCTGATGTGTTCTGGCATGTCATTAATCCTACCACCAAAACCTGTGTAAAGTCTCCCTAATCTAGAAATAAGGTCATTGTAAAACCTATAAACAGGTAGCTAATATATCCGTGAGTTCATTTTCCACAACAGATAATGTTTTCCTCTTTCAATACATCAATTATCAGTGCCTCTGGTATATAAAGGTTTGCAGTCTCAACCCTCTGTGATTGGTTTAAAGCTGAACCACTGTATCCAGGTGGCATTATCAGAGGGTGGGGTGAGTTTAGATAGTAATAAATCACAGTCTACCTGTTAAGTGCTGTTATTGGTTTTTTTTTCTGAATAATAGCATATATCAGTTGCCTAAGGCTTAGCTATGCTTATCATGAGCATTTTAGTTAATAATAATAATTGTTTCCCTGTGGCTTGAAGATATTAGCATTTGATAGAGGAGCCTACTGTTCACTTTGAAAAGCAGCAAAGACAAATATTTCCTCTATGCTATAACTGCCAACTTCTTGTCCTAATCTCCTTCCCAGAGAAACAAGAGACTGCAGTGTAGGGACACTGCATAAGTGGGGTAACGTTCTGAAGTCTAGATCCAGCCCTAAGTACTTATCTGTGCACCTAATAGCAAAGCAATAATATTTCTCATCATAAAGTAAGACTATTGCATACCAACCATCTCTCTAAAAAAGGTCCTATTTGACCCATCCAGCCTGTAGATGATCATTAAAGGGTAAATATTTTATTAAAATGACTGCAGAAAGTTTTGTGCAGCTCTACAAACTGCTTACAAGCAGGAGGGGCCTCATATTACAATCCACACCACAGAGTTCAGATCCACCGCCATTGTAAGTGCAAATGAATTGGAAAAGTTAGGGTTCTGGGATCAAAAGTCTGAGAAAGCAAGGGGAGAGGTTAGCGAACAAATCCGGATCTTAAAACACCCGACAGAGCCCACAGGTGCACAGATGAAAAGAAGATCTGTTCCCTCTCCTCTTCTGTGATAAAGGAAGCGGAGGGTTAATTTATTTAACTGTAGCAAATTAAACTCCCTGTGCGAGAAAGGGCCTAATGGTGCCACTCACCCTGGTGTGCGTCATTGGTCCTGGAGTCGTCAAGGGACGGAGTCCGGGCCTGGGTCTTCATAAGCTGATGAAGCCTAGAATTCTGCCTCCTTTTCTTCTGGATTTACCCACCCTTTCCCTTCCCCCCCCTCTTTTCATTCTATGGTTGGTAATAGGTTATATTGTTGATTTGCTGGGGTGGAAAGCAGGTCTGTTGATTTTGTTGTTATGGTTGTTTGTCTACGACGCAACTGGAAACATTTGAAAGAAGTTACAGGAGGTAGCTGTCTTTGAATTGGCCACGTGAGGTGGTTAAGCCTAAGGTTGTAGATCTGCCTTTGTGGGCGGTCTCGCGTAGCACTTGATCGAGGTGCATGCCGAAGGCTGGTGGAGGGCGCCTTTTGGTTGTCATTCTGGTTAATGTTTTGATGTTTTAGTACATATGTTTCATTAATTGAATGTTATGGTTATTTGGTTTATGTCAATTTCATTGTACACTGTTATTTTTGATAGTGAATCACCTGCTTTCTCTGGCCCCCATGAAACTTTAGTCAAAAGGTCTTTTCATCCCTTAAGGATCAATGACTTTTAATAAATTAAATAACCTTTATTAATAAATTAAATTGGTTCCCAATAATTGTCTCTGTGTTTTCTTGATCTGGGATTAGTAGGGGGGTGGCACGTTGGGCACACACATCACACATGGGGCGATTATGATAGCCGGAGCAGCTGTCATTTTCACTGTAGAGAAAATGGGGTGGAACTTCCTCTCTTTTGTCAGAAAAGAAAAGAATAAAAGTCTGCTTCCCTGACGCTGACCTCTGGTCTGTGTGAGAGCAGCTGTGGCGCAGCATGCCACCCCTCAGTGTTCAGCTGGACAGCGCCGGCCTATTGGGACACACTTTGAGAGTAGTTTACTCTTGCAGTGTGTCGTGACCAGCACTGTCCAGCTGAACACTGAGGGGTCGCATGCTGTGCTGCAGCTGCCTTATATATATATATATATATATTCCATTTAATTATTTATTTTTAAAAATAAAATAACACAGGAAGGGGGCCGCATTTTGGTTATTTGCCCTGTGCACCATTTCCCCTTGATACGCCACAGCAAACAAATTATGTAAATGGTATGCTGTTACTGGATATACAATGGGAATTACTAAGTAATAGACATCGTAACAGCACATGTAAGAGAGTTTTACAAAATGTCAGTTGTTTGCTTGAAAAAGGGTCTATTTTCCACAGGCAAGCCCTGAATCTTGGGATTGTCTTGTTTCAGAAAAGATTAGTAGTACAATACGTCATTGTGATGAAATCTTCTCAGGCAGAGAACAAATCTACAGTCCCGGAGTCATCACGTTTTGTACCTAACAGCTGGGAACAAGTGAGTCAGAATATAAAAAAAATCACTGGTTGAAAACATGCAAAAATGCCGATGGAAAAGTACAAAGGCTCAGCACAAGTTATTTTCCTTGTGGCTCTCGTGAACACTTTATGGTTTATTTATTTTATTTATATCTGGATATAGGATATTATATTTGATTTAAGCTGTTTAGATGTTACAAGTGTACAGATCTACAACATTCATTGTAATTGACAGTAAGGGCTCGATTCAATTAGCCTTGCAGCCACGTATTTTTATCCGCACCTTATAGAGGTGCATATAAAAATCAGGTACTGTAATAGAGAGAAAATGCGCACCGCAAACATTTTTCTGTCTATCGCGGGCCGCGATTCTAATTGAATCAGGCCTTATTTGGTTACTCATACTACACATGTTTTCCTCAGTAGTCAGGCAGGAAAAACATGAACATTAAACACAGATATTACAGATTCAATCTAAGCGATGCCACCAGACAAACAATAGTAGCGTATTTATTCAAATATATTGTGTAATATTGTCTAACTACTGATAGCTAATTTAAGTGTTTGAAAATAAAATACAATTAGTTTTATTTTTATTTTCATCCTATAAATCATTATGGAAACTGAAGATATGTGTTTATCAACAACACCATCATGCTAGTTCAATGTGACTATTTGAATCCAGAGCAAAGTCAGCTGTATTTGGCTTTTGGCCACTTCTCTCTGAAGCCAGGAGCCTGAGCACGTCCCAACATGGAGCAGCTAGAGATAAAGTTTCACAGACCTGCAGACTGAGGTTATGAAATTCAGACTTATACAAAATAACATGATGAGATAAACACATTTTACCAATACTTTGCACAATACAACATATACACGTTAAAGCAAATTATGCTGTCTACTTTATTAGTCATAGTAAATAGTGCTGCATGAATGTCAGAAAAGGTTGTCATATCTGTTCACAAATGTCCCTGTTTCTATAGCAGGGGTCTTTTTTTCTGCCAAGGGCCATTTGGATATTTATAACATCATTCACGTGCCATATAAAATGTAATTAACTCACCCCTATTGTGGCTTTGAAAGAAAATGGCGGCCAGACCAAATGATTTTGCGGGCCTGCTACGGCCCTCGTGCCAGAGGATCCCCAACCCTGCTCTATAGTTTAAGACAGTGGGACAAGGGCAGAGCTAATGAGTAAAGGGCCCCATAGCAGATTTATGAGGGAGTCAGAAACACTACAGCAGGATTTTCAGTGTATGAGGACCCACAGTAGTTACCTTAACACACGTCCTCTCATCGCTGCTCTGGGTCTGTTTTCAGAGCATAGAGGAGGATGGTAAATAAGGTAACTACTGTGGGTTCAGTAGCAGCAGCTTTTTCTGTTGCTCTCCCTTCATCCCACTGTAGTTATGCTATTGAATGTTATTGAATCCCAGAACAAAACATTCGGCGGAATCTGCTAACACTATCTAGACGTTCTATCACTTAATTAATTCGGTTCAAGTAAAGATGTGTATGAGGCTATGAGTGTGGGTCTTCGCTGAGAACGGCCCTATTTAAAAAGGGCCGTTCTCTCAGGAAAACTATTGCTTTTGCCTCGAAGAGATATAGTAAGTATAAATCTAAACCCAACCCTTTCTCTAATCCATACCCTAAAAGTCCTCTTCCATGACCCTAAAAGTCCTCTTCCATGACCCTTCTCCGCAGCCTGACCCTAACCCTCCTTTCCCCGCAGAATAACCCTAAGAATCTCATCCCTGTAGCCTAACCCTTAAGGTGCATAATACTATACAATTATCTGGCAGATTATCTGAAAGATCTGGCAGTTGGAATGAAAATCTGGTAATGGATGAGAACATATGGTATTGTCAGTTACTCTCATCCATTACCACATTTTCATTCTAACAGCCAGATCTTTCAGATAGCCTGCCAGATAATTGTATAGTGTGTATGCACCTTAAGACTCCTCTCCACACAGACTATCTTTTAGACCAATCACCGTAGCCTAACCCTAAGACTCCCCTCTCTGCAGCCTAATCCTAAGACTCCCTTCCCCACAGCCTAAGCCTAGGACTCTCCCCCACGCAGCCTTACCCTAAGGCTCACATCCGTGCAGCCTAAATCCTAGAGTCCCCTACTCACAGGCTGATCCTAACTCTAACTCTTCCCTTCTATGATCCTAACTTTAACCCTCCCTTCCACAGAGCCTAATCCTAAATTCCCGGAGAGGTGGGGTTTCTGGCAGTTTACGGGTGCGACGGATCCGGCAGGTTTCGAAAAGGATTGGGTAATTATGCCGATCAGCATATATATCCATTAAAAAGCAAATTTTAAAATGGCTGTTTTTCTAAATAGAGAGAGCCGAAAATGAGCTTTTGGCTGTCTCTATTTCTGAAACAGTCATTTCTGGCTGGAGACATACGACGGAGGCTACAATATTCCCGAATGTGCTTCAGCATGTCACTACACATGTTTGAAGCACCCTTCTCTACCACTATGAGTGTGTATTTCAATTTGCTTGGTCCAATGCACTATGTACAGTCAGTTTATTGGTTTTGATTTTTAGCCACACATTCTGCACAATGGTGCCAAATATTACTGCCTGCAGCTATTGGCGTATCTATAATGGGTGCAGAGTGTGCAATGCACACAGGCCCCTCAGAACAGAGGGGCCCCATGGCACACACTCTCTACCAAAACCTACAGTAAGTATGCATACGACGGCTGACTCATTGGCTCTTTTTTTCTTCCATTTTCTCTGTGCAGGGGGAGTGAGTGCCGTGGGGGGTCTGCGGGAGCGAGGAAGGGGTGCCACCCAGGGGGTAGGATGACGTGTACAAATCTTGCACAACAGGGGCCCCCTCACTTCTTAAAAACGCCCCTAATTCTATGTTGTAAGTACTTAAGGTTTTTTTTTCTTAAACTTTGCGTTATTTAACCAGAAAATAGGTGTGAAAATAAGCAAGATTGCCGGTCAATGTATATGTAATGGTACCATGACAGTGGGCATAGCACAGTATAGGAAATTTAACACAAATTTTCTCAAGATTTACAGTTGAAAAATTGAAAACATTTTTATGCACAGTAAGTGTATTGATTCACACCAGCCCAAAATTAGTACAATAAATATATAATTGTATATATAGTAAGCTGAATAAAAGATCCAGATCCAGAACTGCGTATGTAAGCCGTGCTTTGCAAGTGCACTGTGCATGTGTGCACCGGGTCCTCCATGTGTTTAGTATAGGCTAGGGAGGCAAATAACCAAAAAGGTCAATGGCCTTAACAGTAACAGCTAACTGCCTATTTACATAAAGGGATCACATAAAGGGACCAGTCTCCTATATGAAGTGTGGTTTTCATGACCTCGATATTACTTATAGCTAGTGACAGGAAGAAAGCCCCTCCTTCCAAGAAAATTGATTAAGAGATTGTCAAAACACAAAATCCTTTTCAAGACTGACAACTATAGAAATCTAATCTGCCAGTATATTTTTATACTTAGACACATAACCTCATTACTGACTAAGCATATTTTAGATCACTTGTAGCTAAATTTAAAATAGCTGGAAGATAATTTATACAGCTGGTAATAAAGACTTGGCATGGGCTACATGTGTTCTTTGATTGTGATTTGGCATTTTGACCAAAGGGCTGCCATCAAGCATATTCCACGGTCACCTTACTTTGTAAGCCTATCACCATGATATTTATTAGACACATAAATGTGGCTTTGCCAGCACCGCTGATTCATTGCTCATATTTATTGGATAAGGTAACAATCACAAGTGCATAAGAGCAGGTCAACTGATATGTGCCATATACTGACCATTTCTTGTTGAGCTCTAATGTGTCCCATTTACTACAATATATTTGGATTGAGGTGTAATCTGTGTAAATTGAGGATTATAAATAAATTTTTATTTATTGCTGTTATTATTATTATTAATGTTATATTATTATGATTTTTCAACACGTTGGGGCAGATTCAGAACTACGCATTTCCGCGAATTTACGTGTGGCGGAGACGTAAATTTGCAGATTTGTACGCACTGCGCATGCGCACCACAGAAAATACGCACATTCACGTAGCGTATTTTTGAACGTATGGGTGATTCACATATTGCAAACGTAAATACTTACGTGTGGGCGCGCCAAATTTACATTAGTGACCAATATGTGCGTTTTACGCGAAGTAGGCGGGGGGCGGTATTTAAAGTGTACAGTATGGGCGTGCTAAGCTGCGTACGTTCGCGTAGTCTGTACGCCCATTAGCGGACGTATGCTGTTACGTTAGGAAAAGTTAAGGTAGGGTTTGGGTCGCGTAATTTGACAAAATACATCCGTGCAAGGGGTGTGCCGAGGGGAGTGTAGCGAACTTACGTGTACGAAAATACGCTCCGCTAAAATACGTACGCACACACGTAGTTCTGGATCTACCCCATTATTTAATGCTGCCATTGACAATATGTATGTTTGTACTGATTCTGATAGTGGTGCAGACAGTTATAATAAAGAGTGCAAAAATTAAAGACATGAAACCAAAAGTTGTGACAACATTTGTTATAGACAGAGGAGAGTATCTAGAAGTGATCACTTCAGTCGATTTACACAAGCTATATGCGTAAGTCAGGGTAAGAGAGCATGTGTGTGGCAGATGTTGTGCATGAGAACTCTGAATGGATGGAACCTAATTACGTACGTTAGGGCATGACAGTCCTCTGTATGTTTGAGAATACATACCGCAGGCGGGGGGGCCTTTATATTGTATAGTATGGGCAGGGTAAGTCAGTGCATTCCATGTGCACAGATATACGGCAGGATTATGGACACGTAAGTCGACTAAATTCCGTCCATGAAAGAA
>WWET01003412.1:124531-143753 GCA_011038615.1 Limnodynastes dumerilii
GAAAGATGTCTGCACTTGATTATATCCATGACAACATTGACCATTGAAGAATATCCCTATAAATGGAAATGACAGCAAAACAATGCGTGTTCTAATTATAACAAACCAAAAGCATAAAAATCCTATAATACAGAAGCAGTAACAAATATATCCTTAGGTGAATAATAAAAATATACTATGAAACTAAATATTTGTATAACATTTCCTATAAATCAATGTAACACCCTGGTATGTTATAAAAATACAATAATCCACCCTGCAGGGATAGAAAACAAAGCATAAAGTCTTACCCAAAAGTATGATGCTGAGAGACATCTTTAGCCTCGAGACACACACCTGCCCACAAAGAAAGAACAAAGGAATTACTGAATGGAGAATTCTTCATGTGTTTATTACACGCTTGGTGGTAATCTATAGATTGGTTAGTATTTAGGGACTCTGTGTTTCTGCTAATATACAAAGCTGCTTTGTACAGTATAGAGCAGGCAACAAATGCCCCATATTCACAACTAAGGATGGTCCCATGAAAGTTAACTACTGGGGTTGTTAATGTATAGTGCTCTAAATTTATAGATTACTGACATCTAAAACACTGCCAAATACGGGTGTGGTTTGTTGGTGCGATGGTCTGTTTTCCGACAGACCATCACGCGGCAGTTGGCGACTGTCGATAGTCTCCATTTTAGAAAGTGGTGTTTCTGTAACTCCCGGAGACCCAAAAACTCCCTCCGTTTCCCACAGTCTAACCCTAACCTTCCCCTTCTTCAGCCCTAACCTTAGCCCACCGAAGCTGCTGCAGCAGCCTGTCGCTATTAGTCCCTATTAGTCAAAATAGGTACCAGTCCCCAATAGCAATTTTCTATATGCCAAGCCGACAATGATACAGCCACAATTCTGCCGGGGGCTGTATCATTGTCGCTATAGGGCCGGCCGAACGGGCAACCGTGTCCAGCCAAATACAGGCTGTGGTCTGAATCTGCACTCTCCTAATTCGGTGTGAGGGAAATGTGACATTTGTCACAAGTTTTAAATTGTTCAAAGAGAGAGAAAACCATTGCCTAAAGGTAAAGAGTATTATACATCATAATAAAAATAGGTCATATACAATAAAATAATATAGAAAGCAAAGATGGTCCTGAAAAAAACACACAGAGAAAGGCAGCAATATTATCAGTAATATTATCAGCCATCAGTTATAAATTAGTCTTTGGCACTGATTCTATGATGAAGACTGTATCACTATAAAAAAAAATACTCATAATACATTACTTAAATATCCCTGAAGCAATGCTGCTAAACAATCTATTTGTGCCTTAAACATCTATATATGAAATTCCAGTAAGTCATAAATGATTTTCAGTAGACCACAGAGGGTTGCTGTCATGGTAACCTGGCTTTTGCATACTCGTCAACTTAATAATTATAGTTTCAAATAATACATTATGCAAGTATTTCTTTATAACTTCAAAAAATCCTCAGCCTCCATATACACTTCAGGGATCCAATAATAAATATCCATTGTGTGTCTCTATGAGCCTGTCTGGAATCTTCCTGTACAAGACAAAATAACTCTCAGCGGAACAACTTTCTCTTTATACAAAAAACGAGCCTCAGGTTAATGAAACGCTTACACTACACAGTATAACTATGTATGACTTGCAGCATTATTGTAACACTCACCTGGACTTTCACTTTTCTCAGGATCTTGCAGCGTGAAAGCTTATTTCCTCCTCCACCCCAAACCCCTACTGCAGTTCTCCTCCTTGTTCTGCCTTTTTAAACCACGGCTCACCTACAAGTCTCTACCGTGTATGTGATAAGGGAGTGTGTCAGTATCCTCATCAGACGCACACACCCAAATATGGTTACTCATCACATACCATATCCTAGACACAGCACGTCTGCTGTACAATCCAACAGGTACAGCTTCATGCATAGGACCTGCGCACACTGCCAATCATCAGTCTGAGAGCAGAGCCAGTATTTTGGCACTGTAACCATTGATCTACCTAATTCTACATTATGAATCTACCTCTAGCTTTAAGGTGTTAACAAACCTATAACACTTAGGAGTTAGCGAGTTGGAATGTACACTGTTACTTTAGCACAAATCACATAAGACTACAAATATAGGGACTTGGTGAGAATTTTCGGCTGAGGCATTGATTTATTTAAACTGCCAGTGTGTAAAAGTTAACAAAAACCTTCTATTCCTTTTTTTTTTTTAGTTTGACCACATTTGATAGGATTTATCTTCCTTGTCATGTAGGTATTGTAATGCTCTCCATGTGGGCCACAAACAAGATGTGTGCCTTAACCCTAACCTTCAGCTTAAGCCCTAACCCTATCCCCTCCCTTCTTGAAGCCTAGACCTAACTGTCTCTTCTCCAGGCCTAACAATAACCTCAGCCCAACATGGCTGCTGCAGCCTGTCACTATTGGGAATGGAATGGATGGAAATAGGTACCTGTTCCCAATGGCAATTTTCTAGGTGATGGATATTGCTCAGGGATCTTATCGCAGAAAAATCAGATTCCTGAATCAGGACCTTCACTATTCTTTTATTTAAGGACCCCCGTAGGATGGTTGTTAAACCAAGCACCTGAGGACTGTATGAGAGAGCCTTGCTTCGAAGGAAAAATGTTTATACTTTATTGGGAGGAGTATTAGGTCAATATACAATTTTGAAGAAAATATGCATATTTCCAGAGTTGCGTAAGATCTATAGATTGGAATGAGAAAGATCCAATACTGCATGTACTTTAAACTGGGTACACACCTAAGCAATGATCGGGCTGATGAAAGGATTCCAGACCAATTTTTTTTTTTTACAATAATACAAGAGTGAGCTCGCTGCCATGATAATGACTTGTAGCGATAAGAAAGGTTGCATTGGATTATTTGGTTTTAAGAACTTCTAAAAATCACAATCACCAATGGTGCAATGTCAACAAATGTGGGTGGTGTGTACGTAGGCATGACCATCTGTCCGACTGATCTGCCAGGCTTCTGAGCACCATAAGCAAATGGTTGGGAGAGATGATGGGCTGGATCCAGACTTAAGTAAGTGCTTGAAATTAGTAACTCCTGGGCTAAACCATGTTGATTTCAGGGGGAGTCAAGTTATTTGTATTGTTTGCATGCAGGGATATATCTTTGAATTGCTTACTGCACATAGATACTGACCAGCTTTACTATCACACTGTTATTTAGACTTGGGATAGGAAACATCACCTCTCAACTCTAATACTGTTTGCAACAGATGAAATATGACTCCCCTGCAATTAACATGGTTTAGCCCAGGAGTAACTAATTTCAAGCACTTACTTAAGTCTGGATCCAGCCCATCATCAGTGGGATGAGTGCATAGGAGAGTATCCAGCTTTTCTTGTACAAATATATTTGTTGCTACCTTATATTAAAATTCTGTTAACAATACATGGGTTTTTTATGTTCCCTTTGCTTGATGCAGTTGAAATAAATATACTGGCAGACGACCATTGAATTTGAGAGGTTGAACAGATTAGCATATTTTGATATGGTATAAAGTTACTTTTAATTTTAAGTATTTTAAGTATGTTAACAACGTATATACAGGATGCCCAGCCCTTTTCTGACAATACAGCCACCAGCTGAATGGTTGAAATGCTCAGCAAATAGAAAATTGGTATTGGGAATGGGTACCTATTTAGACCCGGCTAAGTGACAGGCTGTTGTGGGCTAAGGTCAGGGTTAGGGCTTAAGGAGAAGGTTAGGGTTAGGCCGTGCGACATGGAGGTTTAGGGATAGGCTGCAGGACATGGATGGTTATGATTAGGGCTCAAGGAGAAAGTTAGGCTGTAGGGCTGAAGGGGAAGGTTAGGGAAACTGAGGGTTTGGGTTAGAGGAGGGATAAGGTTAGGGTTAGGCCATGAGACATGGAGGGTTAGGGTTAGGCTGTGGGAAATAAAGGGTTAGGGCTAGGCTGCAGGACATAGAGGGTTAGGACTAGGCTGCGGGAAATGGAGGGTTAGGGTTAAGCTGTGGGAAATGGAGGGTTGGGACTAGGCTGCAGGAAATGGAGGGTTAGGGTTAGGCTGTGGGAAATGGAGGGTTAGGGTTAGGCTGCAGGAAATAGAGGGTTAGGGTTAGGCCGCAGGACATGGAGGGTTAGGATTAGGGCTCAAGAAGGAGAAAGTTAGGTTTAGGGCTGAAGGGGAAGGTTAGGGAAACTGAGGGTTTGGGTTAGAGGAGGAATAAGGTTAGGTTTAGGATTAAAGACTTACTTGGTGCAGAAATCTTTGTGACTCTGGGAGTGACAGCACCGACACTTTCTAAAATGGAAACTGACGATCAACTGCCGTACAATGGTCTGTTGGAAAATTTAACACCAACAAAAATATTAAAGGACATTTAGCAAGAACAAATTGTGAATATGTGGACCTAATACTCCTAATCTAATTTCCTTTCACTTGTAATATTGTGGCTCCTTTTGGGAACAGAATAGTTAATGTTGCATTTATTCTAAGTTGTAGAGAGCAGCACCCTAATGACATACTGTAAATAATAGGCCCTCAGGATATAAAAGATTTCATAGTCTGACTGTCTGATTTCCTGTACTGCTCAGTGTGTAATCTCTGAATTACTGCACCTAGGGTGTGTCAGTTGTCTATACTCAGGTATAGAATAAAGTTCTACTTCAATTACACATATTTTACAGCTAAATCACTTCCCTGAGTAACCACAAAACAAATAATTCCAAGGGGATAAAACAGTAGCTATAACAACCAAGCTAATCAAATAAAATCCTACCAGTGTTATTTACACATTAATTAATATACTAATTAACATCATAAAAGTACAATGTACTTAGACTATGGGTTACATTTACTATTAGGAGCGCAGAGGAATTAAGGAATCCAGGCTCACTGCTCCTCACAGTATATAACAGTTAATATCTTTATTACACACAAATGCTGGCTGTGTATTCTAGTGGCCTCCCTATACATACCCCCTTTTCTCACCCTAAATACAGTTATTATGGGGGATGAAAAGAGGGGTATATGGTAATACAGCTGAAATACTTTCACTAATGCCATCCTGAGATGGTGTTATATATCATTTTGGCGCAGATTGTTACAATCCACGCCAATACTTAGTAAATAGAACAAGTGGGCTGGTGATCAGGAATGTCCGGGAAACTCCTAAAGTGTTGGGCTTGAGGCAGTGATTTAATGCAAATCATTCTTATTAACACTATGGATGCCAGCTTTGATTAGACAGAGGGAAGGGCTTCAGACAGTGGTTTGCATAAATCGCACTCTAAAGTCCACCCCCTTGTTGCCGTCTCTTGTTTCTCCAAGAAGGGAGACAAAGTCGCAACTATGTTTTCAAAATTGTGTTCTGTCTATAATTAAAGGCATCCTAAAATAATTAATGATAATGGAAGGACTTGGACATGTATTAGTATAAAAAAAAAGAACTTCCTCTTCGGTTTCACAATATAAGACAACCAGGCCAACAGCTAGATATGACTCCCTCTATTCTGCTGCTATAACTAGGATATAGAGATAGAGGGTATTTTAGCCTTACAAGGTCTTAGAAATGACGTTAAGCACTCTCCAGAATTTGAGCCTTACAAGACAGTAAAAATGGGACACTAGACACAAGTCTAAACTTATCTCTTGTACATCAGCCTTAAAAATGCTTCAAGAAGCATTTACTTTCCATGTATAAAAAGCATAAATATATATAACGATATATATTTGTATAAAACTAGAATAAAAATGGCTAAACATCAAGAATATATGTAACAAGCAATAAAAGCCCAGGGTCCGAAAGGTTTAGTGACCATACGATTTCCAGATGGGAAGCAGTAGGCGCTGCAGAAAACGCTATTTTGAGACTGATACCGCCAACAGCTTAGTGTCAGCTGTATCAGTGCTGACACTTGTTTAATAAAGAATATTTCTATATCAAACGGGTACCATGGCAAACGTATCTATTACGACAAGTTGAACGTTTCACATGCCATGTTAGGCTTCTAGAAGCGAAAGGTTAGAGTAAGGCTGTGGAGAAGGGAAGGTTAGTATTAGGATTTGTAGAGGGGAAAGGTTAGGATTAGGCTGCGGAGAGGGAAAGTTTAGGATTAGGCTGTGGAGAGGGGAAGGTTTGGATTAGGCTGTGGAGAGGAAACAGTAAGCGTTAGACTGCAAGGGAGGGGAAGATTTGGGGAAGTTCAGGGTTAGGTTGCTAGAAGTTGAAGGTTAGGGTTAGGCTGAGAAGAGAGGGAGGTTAGGCTTAGGCTGCTAGAAGGGAAGATTAGGGTTAAGACACGGAGAGGGTTAAGATTAGGTTATGAGAAAGGGATAATTAGAGTTAGGATTAAAACTTGTCCTGTCAACGTTATAGTCTTCAGAGCTCTTGATAAGACTGACACTGTTGAGCAGGAAACTACCGGAGTTGTTGCTTCTCAACTGCAAGATGATCTGTCGCAGAGCATCGACACAGAAATCTATGCCCATCAAGACAACTTCCCTTGTTTAATATGTAAAAGAACACTGAATTGTTTTCCCAAAACTTCCATAATACAAGTGCCCCATTGATGTAATTAAATCATTTCTAACTTTAATATCAAGGAATGCTTACTTGAAGTTACCTAGGGTTATCCTCACATCTCTTTTATTCAGAATATTACTCCACACTGTTGTACTTTTACAATGGATGGAAGGGATTTATTTGAACACTTTAATCTTGCCAACTAATGGAACATTCTGGATCCCAGAAGAGTTTTAGAATACCTGCAGCTGTATTGCAACTGGCAAATCGAAAAGTAAACTAAATCCTACTCTTGACAAATGCTTAGAATATTAGTACCAAATACGTTTCTTGATCGACAGCATGTAAGTTCACACAGCAGCAGATAAAGTAATAGAGCTTGACTAGCGTCCTGGAATGGTAATCGTAGCTTTGTCCTGTGTCTTTTGATTATCTAGGCCTACGCATTTCTTCACGTTTTGGACTTTGCTAGGGAGCGAAGTGTAGTTGTGCTTATATAATGGCCGAATATTTTGACCCTTTTGTAAGTTTATTAACTAGATACATATTTGGGGTGTCAGCGGCGGGTGCGGTGAAAATAAATGGGTGAGTATTCCGATCGGCATACTCACCAATTCTCACCCATTCATAAAATGGCTGGCTATTTGAAAATAGAGACAGACAAAAAATAACTATTTCTCTACTGTCTCTATTTCTAAAGGCAGCCTATCGGAATGGGGACTGCAACCGATTTATTACATATTGGAATTGTTTTCCGAAATAATCAATGTATTGAGAATTTAACCTACAGCTTTCTCTATTCCTCTCATTTTTAGAAGTATTGTTGATATATGCTCTTGGTTCCGTAATTTTATTTATTGTTTGTATATATTGATTTTTATCTCTTGTTCAGACTTTAATATGTATGGACTTATTATCCGGAACCCCCTTATTTGTTTGCATTTTAGAAAAAATTTGGCACAGTGACTGAGACTGCTTAAGGGGAAGACACAGTCCACAAGATCAGGTGCCTGAGGTTATAAACCAAATGTATTTGAAACTAAATAATTGCTGATCTAATTAATTGCCAAATTCGTAAACACTACTATTGTTTAACACTATGCTTCAAGGATAAATAAACTCACTATCAGATTTATTATCAAAACAAGACCAAAAGCAAATCTCATTTAAAATCCAATACTATTCTCTAACTCAGGGGTTCTCAACCAGTAGTACGTGTACTAGCGAGTGGCAAATATGTAAATTATAAAAGAGGCGGGAAACAGGGATCATAGAAGCCATGTAAAAGGACCATGGAGGGGGGAATTAAAGAGAGGTTCATGAGGAATAAATAGGATTGGTCAGTGGTACCTGACCTGATTCCATAATGAATAACTGGTAACAGCCCTCCCACCCCACAAAAAAAAGGTTGAGAACCGCTGCTCTAACACAATGTAAATGAAAGGAGTTAATAGCAAACCCGGTGTAATGTAGGTCAGCAGACAAAGCAAGAATGTTGATAAGCACAGCAGTCATAAATTAATTATATATATGAAAATGCTAGACTGTTAATTATTGCCATGATATACTTTAACCCAAGCAGACTGTGTTTCTGAACTCCTAAAAATTAAAAAGGACAGAGCTCTTATTAATTTAATTATGTATAAAACACAAAAAAAAGTCAATACCTTACTCATCTATCTATTGACTACATACAAATAATAATTGATGCATAAAATAACTGACCTTAGATACACTAAGATTTTGGCAGCTAACTAGACCATTTTAGACATAAATAACCACAGCAAATAGCGTAGTGACTAAAGATTGCCAATTCCAAGGAATATATTGTTGGTTGGTAGCGACAGCATATACAGTCATAAAGAGATTGCATTTAGTTGTTTACATTGCAAGCTTTTGACGATGGCTGTTGAGCCTTGTTAGACTTGGATGGATGTTCAGCCCCCATGTGGACAAATATTTCTTATTTGGCTTGAACGTTAATGGTGACTTGATTGCGTACATGTTATGACATGTTAATGTTAAAGGTGATTAGTATGAGGACATAGCACAATGTTTAAACCCCTTTCACACCGCCACCAAATACCCAGGATTTGGGCCAAAAACCCGGGAATTGGCAAAAACCTGCGTATTTGGTGGCGGTGTGAAATGTCCACTTCCAGTCGAACCCTATTGGAGTGACGCAACTCATGTCCTGCAGGACATCCTGACGCTAATGACAGCTCTGCTGTCATTGGGGTGTATTTATACCCTTTGGCAGGCTGTGAAATCCCGTTTCCATGGTGACCAAACGTTATTTTTTGTTTTTGTTCGCTAAAAAGTGTCCTTTTTTTTTTTAACCCGCCATTTCTTCCCGGAAAAACCTGGGAAGAAAATACCGGGTTTTACACCGTTGGCGGTGTGAAAGGGGTAAAAGACTCTGCTAATTTTTGCTGCATATTCTAAATGTTTCCATGATGTACAATGTTATATTTAAGTTAACCAACATAAATGAGCTGCAAGTGTGTCTTATACCAGATGTGTAAACTCTTCTCAGCCCTGTAAAAAGTTCCATCTTCCTTTATGAATATATGCACCAACTGCAATCACTTAATAAATTAGGAATAATTGGCAAAAGTTCAAAACTTGACTTGAACAAAACTTGGGCTTAAACTTGGAGGCAAAATAAAGGCATCAGCGAGCTGGATCCTTAGTTAATAACAATAGGCAACTTACTCATGCTAAGTACTTAAGTTGCCTATTAGTTTGTACTGCACAAGCACAGTACAATACATTTTGCATTGGATCCCAGCTGCCTGATGCTGCCTTCTGTGTGGAGTATACATGTCATTCCATTGAGGAGGCTAACATATGGAATATGCTATTAAGTCTGGATCCGGTTCACAGTTATTAAGTGATTTTACAACAGTGGTGTCAAAAACTTGTGCAGAGATTGTGGGTTACAAAGAACAAGAGTCCCCCATAGCCCTAAAGCTTAGTTAGTTAACTACTCAAGGTAGAGAGAGGTACCAAAACAATGCCCTAGTAACCGGAGAACAAGTCACAGGACTTAGCTAATAAATTATATATCTAAATCTAATAACGTTATTGCTAAATCCGGTCATCTGTACCTCCTAATCCTCCATGTATACTAGCCGGAGTGACCATTGTCACTTCTACTTCCACATGTCGCACTTGTGTGCAAGGGTCGATTTCATTTAGACTTTGATCACAATAAACACAAAGGGATGTAGCAAAGCCATTAAAGCTACAGTATACTACTTACAATATTTCCTTTTTATTAGTAAGAACAGTGTGTTTTTTCTTTTTTATGTAATTTCTTTCTGGTGACAGTTATTAAAGACTATTGTAAGATTCCTCAAGAACTGACACTAAAATGCATTCATTTACAATGAGTGGATATGACAAATGTTAATAATATTAAAATGCCACACAGAAGTGTTGCTCTGGGTTTGAGGGATGATTAAGTATAAAAATACATGTCAATTTTATGTGAACAACGTATAGGGATGGTACATGAGAATAGGCAGAGATTATTAATAGGCTGCAAGAAGGTTAAGATTGAGACTGATAAATTAGATAAATATGTCTGAAGGGTTGTTTTCAAAGGAGTTGCCGCAGAGAAATGGCTGTTTTAGAAGTAGAGACAGCCAAAAGCTAATTTTCATCTGTCTCTATTTAGAAAACACAGACATTTTAGAATTTATATTTTCGAATGTGTACTTACCCATGAATTTTTTGCAAATGCCACAGCAGACTCATCGGATCAGCCGCACCGACCAGACATCGGAGAGGTGTGTAACATTCTCCGGGAACTTTTAGGGTTAGGCTGTGGAGAAGGGAGAGATAGGGTAATTAAAGGGGAGGGTTAGGTCAGGCTGCAGGGAGGGGAGTCTTAGGATCAGGCTGCAGGAAAGGGAGTGTTAGGGTCAGGCTGCGGAAAAGAAAGTCTTAGGGTCAGGCTGTGGGAAAGGGAGTGTCAGGGTCAGGCTGCAGGAAAGGGAGTCTTAGGGTCAGCTGTGGGGAAGGAAGGGTGAGGGTTAGGGTAATGGGAAGAGAGGATTAGGGTAAGGTAAGGATTGGGGTTAAATTTAGATTTACCAGCTGCAGCACCTTCTTCGATGTTCCGGGGATCGATTGCTTTGCCTCTGTGAGGCAAAGGCATGCGATTTCCCAGCCATTTTCGAGAGAAAGTCCCTTTTGAAAAAGGACCATTTGCAGCGGCGACCCACACCTCTAATTAAATAGAGCAGTAAGTGCTTATTGAGCAAGGCAGATTATACCACAAACTAAGTGCAGGGCTTACAATTACTGTAAAACAACAACCGTATAATACACTAGCAGCGATTCTATATCTGTTTAATATATTATGCTGGACAACAATCAGGATCAGGAGTACAAAGTTATCTTCTGACTAAGTGCCTCTCTGACATAGACAGTAGATGCAAAGGGGTAGATCCTCGGCTACGGCCGAGAGGAGAATTACGTACTGCTCGTACCTAATTCCCCTTGTTTGAGGATTGAGTGCATGCGCACAACCTTCTTACGGCGCCGTAAGGCTCGGCTGTTATGAAAAGGGGCTTCCCCCCCATTATGCATGTCGTATCTCTGCCGTGAAGACGGCGATAGACATGCTAATGAGGGGTCGGGGCGGGGAAAGCCGTTATGATCAGGTATGTGGCCGTAATGCCGCATATGTAATCATAAGAGTTAAGGTAGCAATCTGGACATGTAAGATTTAATACAGAGAGCGCGGAGTGCACAGGGGGCGTACAATCCTCGCTCCGAGAACGGCCGTAATGACCTGGGGCGCCCGTAGGTCTGGATCCAGCTCAATGTTTCTAACGTAAAGTAACCTTTGTTACGTCTGAGTTCCGATCAGGATGGAGTGCATCTGCCTTGGCACACGCTTACTGTACATTGACTACATCCCTCCACCCATTCCCTCTCTCAACACGCTCCTCAGAGCACAAGCCCCGGATGCCAGGGTTGTGATGATCAGTAGCAACTTATGCAGAAAAACGTCACAGCGCCCGGCGTATGCTCAGTTATGGATCGGGCCAGTGAGTCCAGATCAAAAACTGAATGGAGGGGAGGATCAAGGATGCGAGCCTGGGATAACACCTATAAAGGTGGCTATTCAATAACAGACAACGAATCAATAATCTATATCCAGCATGTTATAAACATACAAACAAAATCACGTCACTTTGTAAAAGTTTATTTTGCAATTAATTAGTTACATATTTTGACATCTCAAAACCTACTGCTTATGACAGATGATTTAATAAGCTTCATTACATGATCACCACCATTAAAAACACACACAACACTTTTAGCAAAACAGCAGGTTGTGTAGTATTTAACCAAAGAGTCTTCAAACTAAGAAAGACACCATTTCAATGAATGGCATTCAGCTGATAGAAAGCCCAATGTTCACGCTTCACTAACATTTTACTACTGTTTACAAACATTGTGAATATAGTTAAAAGTTAACTACTGTCTGAGTGAATTCTCCAGGTTCAAGACGACATCTGCATTTACAACTTTGAGCCATTAATAAATGAGAGATGTCATCAAAAGGACAAGCAATGTTCAGGGACAATTTGTGAAGCCAGTATGGTGTGACTGTTTAATCATTTATGATCGTCTCATAAACCATCAGATTTTTATTATCCTGAGGGATAATTATCTATACACTGACACAATTTTCAGCATGCCTTCGTTTGTTCCTCATAAAAGAAGCCAATTCGGATTTGAAGCCCCTAAAAAAATATGACACATTTCTTTTAAGGTTTTCTATAAAATATTCACCTTGTGCACTTCAGCTGGTAAATATGTCAGATAATAGATCAATTATTGTGTTATTCAACCACAGAACAGAGAAAGAGTTAAGAATTAAGTTGCATCCGCATACAACGTTCAAAACCAATCATATCTCATAGAGGTTTAAGTATGGATCCA
Source organism: Limnodynastes dumerilii (assembly GCA_011038615.1). Lineage (NCBI taxonomy): Eukaryota > Metazoa > Chordata > Amphibia > Anura > Limnodynastidae > Limnodynastes > Limnodynastes dumerilii. The sequence continues at coordinate 137,033 of WWET01003412.1, forward strand.
CAGTCCCTCATGGGTACTAGCAGAACAGATACTGTAACAGCCTCGGCAGCTATTCGGCATGTGTTTAACAGCCACCGCATCCCACATGGCCGATTTCTACAAAAAGGTGTCTATTCTGCGCCCTTGCAGGACAGTAAAATTACCTAAGTTTGAGCTGCACATTTGCCACTCTGCATATGTGCAGACCGGTGACTGTTTTGCACATGTTCCAGGTAGAGGAGATTGCAGATTGCCCTCCTTCCTATACCCTATACCCTTGGGTGCAAGCATCAGCATTGTTGGAGTTACTGGATTGTACACAAGTCATTCTGGCTTTATGCACTTTTGATATTAAGTAAAATGCAGAAAGTACATTAGCAAATATAAAAAGGAAAGCACCATCAAGCAAACGTAGAACTATATGTAATAAACTGGCCATACACATGACCGAATATTGGGTGATCCTATAATCAGCTAATAATGTAAACATTACCTGATCACTGGACAGTTTCATTGGGCAGTTATTGTCCTTCCATATGTGAGGATCATCTACTGTTATGGGATGTTTTTACTCATTTATTTATTTGTCGTTTTTTAAAGTGTATTTAGTAAGTTTGACCTATATTATCTCTAACATCGTTTTTCTCTTTATTCCTTTCTTGCAACCCTAACGCTGGCCACACACTGGAGCGATTATTGGCCCGACCCTACAATTATCATGGATCGGGCCAAATAACGCTCTAGTGTGTGGTAGAGATGGATTTGTAAAACCTCAGATTATCATCCCAGACAGGTTCTAGGACGATAATCTGATTGAAGGGAATTCCCAATTGATTATTGCCCCAAGGTGTGTGGGTAAATCTGATTATCGGATCTTGTACCTCCACCTGTCAAAATTACCACAGCACCAACACCAAAGAAAATTCACATTCCTCCAGCTTGGGATTTATCATGTGAGCCATAGCCACCAATCAGTTTGTAGGTTACATTCTCTAGTATGTTATAAAAAAGTGAGAGCTAAAATCTAATTGGTTGCTATGGGCAATATCTCCACTTTTCCCAATTCGCAGCTTAGTAAATCTGGCCCTAAGACTCCCATCCCCGCAGCATAACCCTAAAAGTTCCCTCCTCGCAGCCGAACCCCAAGACTTCCCTACCCATAGCCTAACCCTAAGGGTGCCCTTATACAGTAACCTGTCCAGTGAGACAGCAAGTCTGCGGCGGGTGCCGGATTTAGAAAATAATTAATTGGTAAATTGTGCTGAAAAATAAATTCACCATACTTACCCATTAGGAAAATCTTCTAATAAGTGATATTTATGAAATCGAGACAGCCAAAAATTAGCTTTTGGCTGTCTGTATTTTGGAAATATAATTTACTTGACAGAGAATGTGTCCTCTATTGTACAGTGCACAGCTAAATTAAGCCATAGTTCAGTGTACACCTGATGATGTAGCATATTTTGTGTTTTTTCAGACTCTGCCTGTCCAGAAAGCATGACCTTACAAATGTGATTTATAACAATATATCATATAGACTTCTGGCAACTTACAACTGAGAATTCAGTGTGAGGTGCTCTGCCACTGGGCCACTTAGTAATGTAATGATGTGCTTATACAACTTACACCTTATTTAACATAATTTTTGGGTGTATTAGTGTGTTCTTGCTCAACCCCTTGTGCTATGATGATGATAATGCCTTGGAACCAGAAGCATCAGAACTAGGTACTAATACCTCTCTAGTATAATGATACTTGCAGTTTCACATCCCCTGGAGTGCTGCATGTTGCCTATTTATGGCTTATATGTCAATGTATTGTTTTTTTGCAAGAATTTTTTTTTAAAATGTGATTACGCCTTTAGTTTTATTCTTTAGCAGTACACGCTATTTTGTTTCTCAGTAGTAGTAGGGAATAAATCCGTTTTATATTATGGTAAAAAATGTTATACTTGCCACAAGGTGCGTGCATTCACTTTATAGCTATATATACAAAAGAGCAGTCATATTACTTTCCCTCGTCTGCTGAAGTCAATGTTTGTTTTACTTACTGATTTCATGTGCTGAATATGATTTAAAGACACCAAAACTGAATGTTACAGTGAAAGTGGCAGCTGTGACAGAAACATTAGAAGGACTCACCCAGAGTGATGGCATTTTGCAGGGTGAAGTTCCCCGGGTATTAAAAATAAAAACATATTTCCTTATCAATGAAGGAACTGACAAGTGTTATGCTCAGTTCCCTGAATTCTGATTTTCATTTCCTACATTCAGATTATATAGAAAACCTTATGGATCAGATCCTGACATCTGCCGGCAGTATCCTTCCATACAAGTCCATGGGTGGCCACTACACTTGTTCGTACAGAGAGTTGAGATCTATAGACCTACCATGAGATATGGATAGGCTGGCGTGCATAGGCCACTCCCTTACTGTAAAATGTAAATGCACAGTGCTTCCTCTTTGGGCTAAGTCTCACCCTGCTGTCAGAAACCTGTTGAATAAAAAAAAAAGCAACTTTAAATCCCTGCAGATCCTGATGTAAGTGGCACTAGTACAGGCATAACAGGTGGACATTTTCCAATCCTAGAGACAGCAAATTGCCTTTTTTTCAGTCTGGATCCGGTCTAAAGAGCTCGTCTATGGATGATCACATTTCAAAAATTCTAAAATGATTTCCTAGCAAACATAAGTCAACTCAGATTGTCAGCACTTGTCTAACGTTAGGACATCACACTACATGGCCTGCCATTATCGTTCCTGGTCAGTGATGAGTCAGTATATATAACTTCTCAGGTATAGAAGGTAGCTTCTCAGGGTATGTATATATATATATATATATATATATAGCAATGGGAGTCCCCAGTGAGAATGATGCCTTTTAAAAATAGAGACAGTCGAAAGTTCTTTTTCGGCTTTCTCTATTTTGAATAGGCAGACCTTTTTTTCAGAAAGGGTGAGTATGCCGATCAGCATATTTACCCATTCATTTTCAGAAGCGCCGCCCGCCAGAGACCTGTGGCAAATACACCAGGAAAGGTGAGTAACCTCTTCAGGAAATTTTAGGGTTAGGGTTAGGCTCTGGGGAAGGTAGGGTTAGGGCCATGGAAGATGAGGGTTAGGATTAGGATCAGGCTGCAGGGAAGGGAGGGTTTGAGTCAGGCTGCTGTGGTGGGACATATATATCTTCTCAGGTATAGAAGGTATCTTCTCAGGGTATATATATATATATATATATATATATATATATAGCAATGGGAGTCCCCGGTGAGAATGATGCCTTTTAAAAATAGAGACAGTCGAAAGTTCTTTTTCGGCTTTCTCTATTTTGAATAGGCAGACCTTTTTTTCAGAAAGGGTGAGTATGCCGATCAGCATATTTACCCATTCATTTTCAGAAGCGCCGCCCGCCAGAGACCTGTGGCAAATACACCGGGAAAGGTGAGTAACCTCTTCAGGAAATTTTAGGGTTAGGGTTAGGCTCTGGGGAAGGTAGGGTTAGGGCCATGGAAGATGAGGGTTAGGATTAGGATCAGGCTGCAGGGAAGGGAGGGTTTGAGTCAGGCTGCTGTGATGGGACACTTAGGGTCAGGCTGCAGGTTATGGGACACTTGGGGTTAGGCTGCAGGTAGAGGAGTCTTAGAGTTAGGCTGTGGGTTATGGGACACTTGGGGTTAGGCTGCAGGTAGGGGAGTCTTAGGGTTAGGCTGTGGGGAAGGGAGGATTAGGGCCATAGAAGGAGAGGGTTAGGATTAGGCTCAGGCTGCAGTGAAGGGAGGGTTAGTGTTAGGCTGCTGGGATGGGACACTTAGGGTCAGGCTAAGGGTTATAGGACACTTGGGGTTAGGCTACGGGTAGGGTAAGGATTAGGGAAAGGGTTGGGGTTAGTTTTCATACTTACCATTCGACAGCCAGAAGCAATCAATTCCAGCCTAGAAAACGGCTCTTTTGCAATACGACTGTTTTAAAAGTAGCAAACTATGGACAATGGACCGTATGCAGACTCCCAGACGTATAACAAATATGCCCGGAGTTTTGCGGTTTTTAAATTTTTAACGTAATCTACGTATCTTTTCCTTACGTAGATTGCGTATATGCGGTCTTAAAGACCGCATCTATATAAGACAATCTATATACACAATCAACGTAAGGAAAAGATATGTAGATTATGGAAAACATTTCCTGCGCATGTGCAGTAGTAAAGACAGCAAAACTCCGGACGTATATGTTATACGTCCGGGAGTCTGCCTACGGTCCAATATTCAATCAGATTCCCGATCAATGGATGTGGACTGCAGGCCTGCAATATGCCTGTATCCATACACTTACTAACCCCTCCCTTTGCACAGAAGGGTTTCTGGTGTTTGCATGAAAACAGTTCTCTTGTTACTCTGGATTTTCAGCAAAACATTTCAGGCACTCCAGACTCTGCAGACCTGCAAAATAAGGGTCGTCTAATATATTAAAGTGGCTTATTGTGGATTTTTGATTCATCAGCCAGTATTACGTCTATATTGCAAGTTTGGAAACACTGGAAAAGTTTGAGCAATGTGTAAACTGACATCCATGCAGCACGCGTAACCTGTTCAAGTCTTCATTCAGACAGGCAGTTACCTTTCACCTACAAGGAGATCTCCATTAAAGTTTGTCTTTAAAATTGATTCCCATGTGTAAGTTTAAGGTAATTCAGCATTAAATGATAAATTCTGTGATCTTCAGTAAACAATATTTTTATTTACACTGTTGACTCGGATCATAGGTCTATCATGCAAAGAGTTAATACTGGTATGAAGGAATCTGGTTCAGCGTGGCATGATGGGAGGAAGCACGCTCCCTGCTATCACCATAGGCAGAGGTTAGTGGGTTCAGGATTTTCTGATGCAACAGACATGAGCAGCTGCTGATGCAAGAGTATACATGGTATTAAATCAAGCAAAATTGCTCCGCTTCGCTCTTAAACAAGGCAACTGTCCCATCTATCTAAACCTTCTTGTTCATTGTAAAAAAGTGACATTTAACTTTCCCTATACCACTGCAATTCACAAGATTTATTTATTTACCTACTTAATTTTAACAGTGCAGAAACAAAACAAGATAACCCCCACTGCAATCACTGGGCCATCAGTCATGCTAACCTTGGATATGAATTTACCAATTCACATCGATTAAATTAGTCCAGGGGCCAGATTTACTAAGCTGCGGGTTTGGAAAAGTAGAGATGTTACCCATAGCAACCAATCGGATTCTAGCTGACATTTTCTAATATGTAATAGAAAAATGAGAGATAGAGTCTGATTGGCTACTCTAGGCAACAGCTCCACTTCTGGCCCCAGGTGTTAAGATAGCAATTCACAATTCCATTATTGTATAGTCTGAAAACACGCTGACATGATAATTTCATCCTACACAATTCCTGAACTATCTATACAACTCTGGGCCGATACAAATATCAGGTAGTATGGTCCACTGTGGGATGTCATATCAGGTTATGTTAGTCACAGGGGGCATTGCATGGGGTGTAGCCAACATTAGTCAATCTGGGGCTGATTCATCATTGAATCTGAGAGTATAGCACCTCGCCCACTGCGATGTGTAGGGCACACAAATGGGCAGTTTAGGGCCTGCTGGTTTTGTGCTAAGCGTATAATAAACATGTTTACATCTAATGCCTGACATAAAAATGTAGCTTTGTAAATATTAAAAACTTCATTTTTATGTGATATTGCCAATTTTCACTTTAAAACTTGCACTACCAAATTAAGATTAAGGTTGTAAATAGACCCCTATATACTGTTATATTTCACCTTTACATTTTTCACCCTCAAGCTATTTTCTTCTGCTTGTGACCTGCCATTGCTTCCTCCAAAGGTGCTAGTATGCTTTCCCTAAAGACAAACACACAATACAGATATCCACCTGTATTTACAGTATACATCACATACACTTCTAAACAGATAAAAATATGAGAGGAACATTTGTGACATAGTGGAACAATATGGATGGTCTGTGAGAGATTGGGGCTGATTCAGAGTTACACATCCACCTTTTTTTAGGTGGAAGTGTAGACCTGAGCAATACCATGCTGAGCTGCAAGGGGAGGTAGATTTATATTCCAAAACCAGAATTAAAATTAGGAGGTGAAGTTTCTTAGCTCAACTCTCTTTTATAGAATAATCATAAAGCTATGCAGTATTTTAGTTATATGTGTAAAAGTAAAGAATTTTCCATGCATGCAATTTTTGTTTTAATTAATGAACACACCTTAAGCTGGCCATGCACTAGAACGATTATCGAAAATCGCATGAAATCCCCGATAATCCTAACGATTTTTTGTGTAGAGTCCTATAGACTCCAAAACGATATCTGCACCATACACTAGACGATTTTCGTCCTATTTATCGTCGACGATGTAACGATTATCATTAAATGCCCATACACTACGCGATTTTACATTTTATCTTTTGCTTTGGCACGATTTAAATCAAACATGTCAAACGATCCAATAATCGTTCAAAACAGCTTTTAGACGATTATTGGATGATCAGACAATAAATCGTTACCATACACTGAAACGATCATTTGAACAATAACACGATGATTGCAAAATTGGAACAATAATCGTTCTAGTGTATGGCCAGCTTTATACCCCTTTCACATTACCACCAAATACCCGGGTTTTTCATCAAAAACTCGGCATTTCGCAAAAACCCGGGTTTTTGGTGGTGATGTGAAACCGCCACTT
>WWET01003412.1:148382-171867 GCA_011038615.1 Limnodynastes dumerilii
CCAAGGAAACATCCACACAAATACCAGCAAGACCAGGCACACGAGGATATCCCCAGAACAGCCAGCAGACCGATCAGCAGAAGGACCAGACAGTCAATATCACCGGCGCCCACGTGGAGGAACGCCAGCGTTTAAGACAGAGAGGCCGCGCGTGCGCGAGAGGCCACTGGAACGCACGCTGCGTTCCACAGACCCGGAAGTAGCGTTACACGCCGGCTGCCTATGCCGGCGTGTAACATTACCCCCCCCTTGACAAGGGGTTAAGGAACCCCTAACCATAGGCTTCTTCGGATTCCTTTTATGAAATTCTTTAATCAAGGTCTGAGCATGGACATCTTTGGCTGAAATCCATTGCCTATCTTCTGGTCCATAACCACGCCAATGAACAAGATAATACAATTTACCTCGAGAAATCTTGGAATCCAAAATAGCCTGAACAAAGAACTCCCGTTGTCCATCAACCCAGACAGGAGCAGGCCGAGTAGGAGGTCTAGAAAAAAATTTTTTAGAATACCTAAAAGGCTTCAGGAGTGAGACATGAAAGGTGTTAGGGATATGCAAATTTTTAGGCAGTTTTAAACGAAAAGCCACAGGATTAATTTTTTTAATAATGTGAAATGGGCCAATAAACCTAGGTCCTAGTTTGGCAGATTGTTGACGGATTCTGATATTTTTTGTGGAGAGCCACACTCTATCTCCCACTTTAAAGTTGACTTTGGAGCGATGCTGATCGACCCTAGATTTACTAATGAAAGCCGCCTGTTTTAATGAACTCTGGACTTTCTGCCAAATATTCCGTAGATGTTTAGAAAATTGCTGCACCTCAGGACAGACCGAATGACAGGGAAGCAAGGAATTAGCACGTGGATGATGACCATAAACACAAAAGAAGGGCGAGAATTTAGAAGAAGAATGTGTAGAGTTGTTATAAGCAAATTCAGCCCAATAAATATTAGACGCCCAGTCTTTTTGAGATAATGCAGAATAACACCTGAGGAACTGTTCTAACGCCTGATTAACCCTCTCCGTTTGGCCGTTAGACTGCGGGTGATACCCCGAGGATAGACTCACATTTATTTGCAACAGATTACAAAAAGCTCTCCAGAATTTGGCAGTGAACTGAGTCCCACGGTCTGAGACTATATCAGAAGGCAATCCATGTAGCCGGAAAATGTGTATTAAGAACAGGTCAGCTAACTCCCGGGCAGAGGGAAGTCCTTTGAGAGGAACAAAATGGGCCATTTTACTGAATCTATCCACAGTTACCCAAATGGTGGTACAATGTTGGGAGCGAGGAAGATCAGTAATAAAATCCATCGAGAGATGAGTCCAAGGACATTTAGGAACTTTTAAGGGTTGTAAAGGACCTAATGGAGCTGAGCGGGGAGATTTATTCTGAGCACATACGACACAGGAGCTGACAAATTCTTTAACGTCTGGTAATAAAGATGGCCACCACACTAATCTGGAGAGTAAATCATACGTTTTTTTAATACCGAAATGGCCAGCAGATTTAACTGTGTGAGCTTCCATGAGAGTAGCTTTGCGCAGATTTTGAGGAACAAATAAGCGGTCAGGTGGGGTCGTGCTAGGAGCAGAACCTTGAAAATCGAGTAATTGAGAATGTAAATCCTGTGTTAACCCGGCAATAATAGTAGTGGGAGAAATGATAGGTAAGGAATTCTGCGAATTGGGACTTTCTGAAACAAAAGATCTAGATAAAGCATCAGCCAGTTTATTCTGGGAGCCTGGGCGATAGGTAATTACAAAGGAAAACCTAGTAAAAAACAGGGCCCACCGGGCTTGACGAGGGTTTAGTCTTTTCGCAGTCTCAATAAATGTCAAATTTTTGTGATCGGTTAGTACAGTGATTTGATGAGTTGCTCCTTCCAACCAATGCCTCCAAGTCTCAAAAGCAAGCTTGACAGCGAGCAGTTCACGATTACCGACATCATAATTTCTCTCACAGGAAGAAAATTTTTTGGACATGAAGGCACATGGGTGGAGTCTTTGGTCAGAAGCGTCCCATTGGGACAACACAGCTCCAGCACCAATGTCTGAAGCATCTACTTCTACAATGAAGGGAAGCTCAGGGTTAGGATGCCTAAGAATGGGGGCAGTGGTAAATGCAATTTTAAGATCTTCGAATGCCTTTATAGCCTGCGGGGGCCAATTTACAGTGTCCGCGTTCTTTTTAGTGAGATCAGAGATAGGAGAGACTACCAGGGAAAAAAGATTAATGAACCTACGATAGTAGTTTGCAAAACCTAAAAATCTCTGTATAGCCTGAAGATCCGAGGGCTGGGCCCAATCTAAGATAGCTTGTACCTTAGCGGGATCCATGGAAAACCCTTCGGGGGTAATGATATAACCAAGAAATAAAACTTTGGAAATTTCAAACTCACATTTTTCAGGCTTTGCAAACAACTGGTTTTCGCGTAGCCGGGACAGGACCATACAGACATGACTGCGATGCTCCGACAGGGATCTAGAATAAATCAGGATGTCATCAAGATATACAATAACAAAAATTCCAAGAAAATCCCGTAGGGTATCATTAATCAAATCCTGGAAGACAGCTGGGGCATTACAAAGACCAAAGGGCATAACAAGGTATTCATAATGCCCCGAGGTGATAATTAATGCTGTCTTCCATTCATCCCCCTCTCTTATGCAGATTAAATTATAGGCCCCCTGCAAATCAATTTTAGAATAAATGACAGCTCCCTTGAGACAATCAAACAGGTCAGAAATTAAAGGGAGTGGGTAACGATTCTTAACCGTAATTTTGTTTAAACCTCTGAAATCAATACAAGGGCGGAGAGACCCATCTTTTTTTTTAACAAATAAAAACCCTGCGCCTAATGGGGAGCATGATGGTCTAATAAAACCTTTTTGCAAGTTTTCCTGAACGTACTCATCCATTGCTTTTTTCTCAGGTTGAGAGAGGGAAAATAACCTACTTTTAGGAAAAGCAGCACCAGGTATCAAATCAATAGCACAATCGTATGTGCGGTGAGGAGGCAACTTCTCTGCTTTATTTTTGGAAAAAACATCACTGAATTCCAAATATTGAGATGGAATTAAGGATGGTTGAGTTTGAATATTCCGAACGGGTAGGACCAGACAAGAGGAACAGGTAGGACCCCAACGGGTAATCTCACGGTTAACCCAGTCAATATTAGGATTGTGCTTTACCAACCAGGGATGTACCAGCACTAATGGCGCAGCCAAACAAGAGAAAAGATAAAACTGGATAAATTTAGAGTGACAGGCCCCAATCCTAAAATTTACCTGTTCCAAGATAAATTCAATTAATCCACCGATTAAGGGCTTAGCATCAAGATCACAAGCCGAAATAGGTGAATCTAGGGGTTTAAAGGTAATACCCAAGGATATGGCTAAATCAAAGTGGAGGAAATTACCCGCTGCCCCACTATCAATAAATGCCTGTAAGAGATGAGTCTTCTGGGAAACAACAATCTGAGCGGGAATTAACAATAAGTTAGAGGGAGAAATGAAACTGACCCCCAGATGGACCTCCCCCCTGTTCATCTGGTCTGCTCATTTCCCGCCGGTTTGTTTTTTTGGACATGAATCTGCTCTATGAGCTTTGCCCCCACAATAGAGACATAGACCCATCTATGGGTCGATCCTGCGACGATCCTTTTCAAATTTTGACAAACGAAAGGAACCTAACTGCATGGGTTCAGGGTCTGGAGGGGAATTTGCATTGGATTGTGGGGAAAAAGAAGGAAAAAATGAATCTTTTTCATTCTTTCTTTCTTTGATGCGACGATCCACTTTAATGGATAGTTTCATCAATTCCTCTAAAGAATCAGGTATTGCATATTGGACCAAGGAATCTTTAACTGCCTCAGACAAACCTACTCTAAATTGACTTCTCAGAACATGATCGTTCCACTGACATGATTGACTGCCCAGCGACGGAACTCAGCCGTATATTCCTCTACGGTCCTTCTACCCTGTCTTAATGACCTGATACGAGTTTCGGCAATGGGTCATCATAAATTATGGCCATGGTATTAAAAAATAAGTCCAGAGAATGCCTAGCAGGGTTATCCGCAGCCAGGGAGTGTGCCCAAGCTTGCGGCTCCCCTTGTAACAGGGAAATAACCAGGCCCACGCGCTGAAATTCATTACCCGACGAGTTGGGACGTAATTGAAAATAAAGATAACAATTATTTTTAAACAAACGGAATTTGGAATGTTCGCCTGAAAACCTATCAGGGAGAGGGGCTTTAACGTCTACAGTCGGTTCAGGCTCTGCTTGGGACTGTTGCACTCCAGGCTGAAGGGCAATAATGGCATCTTCCTGGGCCTCCACCTTAGTGGTTAGATTCTGAACCATTTGGCCCAAATGAGACACCTGGTTGATAAGTGCTTTAATAGCATCAGAAGTAGAAGCCTCAATAATAGTAATAAAGTATGTCAGCCGGTGATAATGTTATGAAACTGGTTACCTAGCATGCAGCAAGGAATCTGCGAGTCTTCGCCAGGGCCCCTAGTGGTGGGGATGGAGTTGTGCTTCGCCCAGATAAACAAGCAGCTATCCTAGGCGCGCAGTTTCACTGAAACGAGAAAATACTACAAGACAAAATAAAGGAGTAGGCACCGTGAGAGTTGGAGTTTGCTAACCAGTGTTCACATTCACACAGCGTTAAGCAGGGAAAAGATTGGGAGGCTAAATACCCAATTAGCCAGAAATATAAATGACAAGACCAACAGAAAACAGAACCACTATGTGGCGAGTTGGAACAACATACACAGAACGCAGCCACTATGTGGCAAGTAGCAAAAATACTATGATTACCAACTGTATACAGGGCCACTATGTGGCGAGTTGGAACAAAGGAACACAGGACGCAGCCACTATGTGGCCAGTAGCAAATTAACTAAGGTACCGGTATTGGCAGACAATAGATAAAAATAAACAGCTGCCACTATGTGGCGAATTGCTATAAGCAGAGAGCACCGGAATAGGTAGGCACTAAATATAGCCAAAATTAAAGAGCCACTATGTGGCGGGCAGTTTCCCAGAAAGGTAAGTATTCCTTAACGAGACAACTGAGTACCAAAATAAATAAATTGCCAGCTATGGCTGAAGGTAAGTAATAACAACACATAAAAATGGCCAGTATCTGGAAGGTAACTGCAATAACCTAAACAGGTAAGTAGGAGGTAGGTAGGATAGAGATACCCCAAGTAAGAAGCAAGTAGAGTAAGAAATAGGTAGAAGAGACATCCAACCAGAGCTTACTAGGAGGACCAGGCACACAAGGTAACTTTCAACAGAACAACCAGCAGAACGATCAGCAGGAGCGCAAGACAGATTCTATCACCGGCGTCCACGTGGAGGAACGCCAGGGATTTAACAGTGAGGCCGCGCATGCGCGAGTCGCGCTTCTGGAACACACGCTGCGTTCCACAGGCGACCTGGAAGTAGCGTTACACGCCGATTGCCGACTGCCGGCGTGTAACAGCAAGGTAAAATGCAAGATGTCAAGCTTGACAGATCAGAGAGGAGGGAACAGAGCGCGGTGAGAAGTTGAGAGGGAGCCATCAGGTGAGGACAGGGTAACAGGGTAACAGGGTAGCAGAGGTGGACAAGAGGGGACGAAGTAAGGGGGGAGTGGTGGAGAAGGGAACAACACTAGGATGGAAGGCCCTGCTCACGTGAGCTAACACAGGTTTCAGGAAAGAATTCTGGATCCAGAAGTGTCAGATCCTGGTAGAGTATACGCTGGCAGGGCAGGGCAGAATTGGAAGCGGAGGTGCTTCTGCCTCTGTCGGGGTATGGACGCATATTGTACAATGAAAGCTGGCTTCAGCCCTTACATTTAATCTACATTTATTCTCTGCCCCCATTTTACATGGGGTCTGGCTAGCATAACTATCATATGAGCAAGGAGAATGGCCTCCACTCTCTTGTGTGGTAGTTATGATGCAGCATCAGACCCTCTGGATCTGACGCATTAATATTACATGCTATACATTTACATTTAGCTACGGTTGACCACAATCAACCGAAATTACGCCAACCTGTTATTGTTAACAAAAGAGGATATGTTATGAGCCTACATATACCATGTGGACATATCCTTAGATGCAGCGGTTATTTGGTGGTGGTACATAAGACTACTGTACATGGTAGCACCACTTCCTCCACAGCCCAGGCTATTGATTGATAAGCTGGTACATGACCTCTTTTTATTCTGGCACTAGAGTGGGGTTTAAAAAGTACTGTGGGTAATAAATGGGTATTTAAAAGGAAATAAGGGCACAACAGTGTTTGCAATTGTATCTACTTATATCTTTAAGCACCATCACCATTATTTGAAGATTGAAGTATAGGTCACTGTGCTTACAATCTGTGTTAAAATGTTGGGTTTTCAGAATCACAAAGTTTTCAACTGCAGAAAGCTGTGGAAAAGTACTTCACTGGGAAAGTTGCCAAAGCAGACGTGCAAGCCAATAATTTCTTGTTTACCATGTGCCAGTAAAAGAAACAGTCCTAAGTGTTTTAGATTTCTCACAGTGCAAGTGTTTGCCAAATTCCATCCCCCACCTCAGCTTGAGCCATCAACATAAACTGTGGCAAGCATAAAAATAAAAGTTTACCTGTTGATATCATACCCATGTGTGACCATAATATTTTCATGCAAAATAAAAACAAGCGTTTCCAATTACATTTTAATTTCTAGCTCTCTGTCCTTACTTAATAAAACTAGTGAAATACCTCCTAGCTACACATAAGCAAAATGTTCAGAACACTTTAATGCTAAATTTACGTTGATCCGCACTTGTCTGCTAAATTTTACATATTTGGACCATAATCTAAAGAGAGAATGGAAGTTAACCCATGTAGAACTCTTCAGCCTGCAATTTCTCTTCTTATATCTTCATCATGGGCTCTAAATCCTCTGGATAATTTGATCAGACAATATTTGTTTAAAAAGAACTAAGATCATAGTTGCCTACATTTGAAAAATCATTTCAGGGAGAAAAGTAAAAAGCATAGGGGCGGTCCCTGCATCGCCAGAGGGCGTTCCCTGCGTCACCAGGGGGCGGTCCCTGCGTCACCAGGGGGCGGTCCCTGCGTCACCAGGGGGCGGTCCCTGCGTCACCAGGGGGCGGTCCCTGCGTCACCAGGGGGCGGTCCCTGCGTCACCAGGGGGCGGTCCCTGCGTCACCAGGGGGCGGTCCCTGCGTCACCAGGGGGCGGTCCCTGCGTCACCAGGGGGCGGTCCCTGCGTCACCAGGGGGCGGTCCCTGCGTCACCAGGGGGCGGTCCCTGCGTCACCAGGGGGCGGTCCCTGCGTCACCAGGGGGCGGTCCCTGCGTCACCAGGGGGCGGTCCCTGCGTCACCAGGGGGCGGTCCCTGCGTCACCAGGGGGCGGTCCCTGCGTCACCAGGGGGCGGTCCCTGCGTCACCAGGGGGCGGTCCCTGCGTCACCAGGGGGCGGTCCCTGCGTCACCAGGGGGCGGTCCCTGCGTCACCAGGGGGCGGTCCCTGCGTCACCAGGGGGCGGTCCCTGCGTCACCAGGGGGCGGTCCCTGCGTCACCAGGGGGCGGTCCCTGCGTCACCAGGGGGCGGTCCCTGTGTCACCAGGGGGCGGTCCCTGCATCGCCAGTGTTTGTGTATGGGTGTCCTGCAAAGTAATCACTTACACATTTCAAAAGTCAAATTTCTAGTCATGAGAGTTCAAAAAAATTTAATAAATATCTACAACAGCCTTTGTATGTATTAGAGTGATTTTATGTATTCTCCACACATTCCTCCTACTCCCTTGTATTCTACAAAACTTCCCCCTACTCCCCATGCATTCTCCAGACTTCCCCTGTATTCTCCAAACTTCCCCATACGGGAGCCCTGTAGGACCAAATCTCTTAACTTGAATGGCAGTGACCGTATAAGGCAAGCTCCTGTGGAAGAGCAATAGGTGCAAGATGGGAAAGCATAGTGATACAGAGCAATGAGCTTGGAAGGTACTGTCTCTGGTGGGTGTATCAAAGAAGGTAATCGCAAATGGAAGGGCAAAGGTGATTCTAACACTAGATGGTACTAGCTCTGACAAGGATACAAGGAGAGTGTCACGAGCCGCCGCGCTCCTCCGGCGGCTCGCTCTGTCTGATCCCGGCGCTCCGGGACCATGCGTCCTCCCTATGCGTCCTGGTTGCTTAGCAGCCAGGATGCTCCTTTCCCCTGTTACTGCGGCGCACTCTGCCTTGCGCGACTCGCGTCTCCTGGTTGCTTAGGCAACCAGGAAGCTTTCCGCGCCTCTCTCCCTCTGTGCTCAGCTGCTCATCAGTCTCTCCCTATCAACTTGCAGGGTAGCTGGCTCAATCTTCTGCCTGATTGGCCAGCTCCCCTGTAAATAGCCAGCACTGCTTCACCTCAGTGCTGGTTATTGCGTTCTTTACGTGCCCAGTCTTTTCCTGCTCTCTTCTCTGCTCTCTCTTTGTCCTTGTTATCTGCCTTTGTGCCCCTTGCCTCTCTGCTCTTTTCTTTGCTGCTGGCCCATACTCTTAGCCTTTGCTCCCTTTGCGGTCTCGAGTGCCCTCATTTGTCCCTGCCTTGTTCCTTGCCTTGTTAACCCTTTGTCTTCCGGTTCCATATTCTCTCCCTCCTTACTGTTCCGCCCACTTTGTATTAACCTAGCCTCTCCTGTGTGATTGTCTTTGTTTACCCCTTCGGGGGTAGCCGCTGCTTGATTGTGTGCGTGACAGCCCCAGTAAGTCTTGTTTGTGACCTCAGTCCCGTCTCTCCCCTCCGGTCCTTTGTCTTGGTTCAGGGTTGCTTGTTGTTTGTTACTAGTCAGCCTCTGCTGACTAGTCTCTTCCCCTTTTCCTCTCTTCTATTCCTCTGTCTTCTTCTCCCGGGTGTTGTCTCTGGAACCGCGACCTGTGGGTAAACTGGCAGCGACAGTCCATCCTCACCATTAGAGGCTCTGGCGAAGAACCCGGTCCTGCTAGACTCCGCGCCCAGCTTGGTCTTCACCCGCTACGCACCCAAGCTCCCAGGTACTATTACCTGCATCGCGGGAGACCTCTACAGTCCTCCAGGTACTGAATCCTACTTCAGTCATAACAGAATAACCAGCCCCAACACATTGGGCCCCCGTTCCCAATGGAACCTTCGAACCTAAGCCCCGCTCAGATTCTGGCCAACCAGATCCAGACTGTCTCTCAAGTGGTACAGGATCTCTCGGAGCGTCTAGCAGCCCATGAAGCGGCAACCCAGGCGGCTCAGGGTCCGCAGCAACCTTCCGGATCATTTCTCTGGAGACCGCAAGTCTTTCCGAAACTTTCAAGAAAGCTGTAAGCTTTACTTCCGCCTAAGGCCAGTCTCATCCGGAACTGAAGCTCAACGAGTTGGGATTGTCATTTCCCTGCTTCAGGGAGTTCCACAGTCCTGGGCTTTTGAAATTCCAGCTGATAGTCCTATACTTTCGTCGGTGGATCTCTTCTTCAGCGCCCTAGGACTTCTATATGATGATCCAGATCGGGTAGCATCAGCTGAATCTCAGTTACGTAACCTCCGTCAGGGACGTCGTTCAGCAGAAGAGTATAGCACTGAGTTTAGAAGATGGTCTGGAGACAGTCTGTGGAACGATCCAGCACTGCGAAGCCAGTATCGCTTAGGTCTCACAGACCAGGTAAAGGATGCTCTAGTTCAGTATTCACCTCCGGATTCTTTGGAAAGACTTATGCAATTAGCCATCCGCATTGACCGACGTTTCAGGGAAAGGCGTCAAGAAAAAGACTCTGCTTCAGCCTCTACTTCAAATCTTCCTTGGCTTCCCTCTCAAACATCTACCAGGGATCCAGAGGAGCCCATGCAACTGGGAGCAGCCCGTCTTACCAAAGAAGAGAGAGACCGTCGCAGAAATTCTGGCCTTTGTCTCTACTGTGGCCAAAGGGGCCATTTTCTGCGGAACTGTCCCATCCGTCCGCTAAAAGACAAAGCCTAGGCGATTTGGAAGAGGTACGTCTAGGCTCACAAATTTTCTCTTCCAATAAAGCTGTTTTAATTCCAGTTGCTCTCTCTGTCAAGGGAACCCTGACTAACATTTCTGCCTTCCTCGACAGTGGTGCCGCCGGAAACTTCATGGACATTTCTTTTGCCAAGTCATTGGAAATCCCGTTTCTGGATTTGAAATTCCCTCTCACAGTCACTGGACTGGATGGCAAACCACTCTCTGTAGGAAGAATCACATTCACCACTCCTCCCTTACTCCTCACTGTGGGGGCACTGCATCAGGAAGAATTACCTCTGTTCCTCATCCACTGTCCAGCTTCCCCTCTCATTCTTGGATTCCCATGGCTTCGTCTTCACAATCCTCACATTGATTGGATCAAGGGTGACATTGTTAATTGGAGTGATCATTGTATTGCTAATTGCCTGCATCTTCCTCTCCGAGGTCAACTTCTTCATCCTACGCTCCCAGGTCTTCCAGAACACTACTCCGACTTCTCCGATGTCTTCTCTAAGAAAGGTGCCGATGTCCTCCCTCCGCATCGCAGTTATGACTGCTCCATTGAACTACTTCCGCAAGCAAACCTTCCTAAGAGTCGATTATATTCTCTTTCCCGTCCAGAGACTAAAGCCATGGAGGAATATGTGGAAGAAAACCTCGCTAAAGAATTTATCCGTCCCTCTAAGTCTCCTCTAGGGGCAGGATTTTTCTTTGTTGAAAAGAAGGACGGAACCTTACGTCCTTGTATTGACTACAGGTCACTAAACAAAATTTCTGTCAAGAATACTTACCCTTTACCACTTATCTCCGTCTTGTTTGATCAACTCCGCGAAGCTACAATGTTTTCTAAAATTGACTTAAGAGGGGCTTACAATTTAATACGTATCAAAGAAGGGGATGAGTGGAAGACTGCGTTCAATACCTTATCTGGACACTATGAATATTTGGTGATGCCCTTTGGACTAAGTAACGCTCCTGCAGTCTTCCAAGATCTGATTAATGACGTCATGCGAGAATTCCTAGGAAGATTTGTCATAGTATATCTTGACGACATTTTGATTTACTCACGTTCCTTGTCCGAACATCATCTTCACGTCAGATCCGTGCTCCAAAAACTCCGTGAAAATTCTCTCTATGCAAAACTGGAAAAGTGCGAATTTGAGGTTCCTCAAGTGGCCTTTTTGGGATTTATAATCTCTTCCTCTGGCTTCAAGATGGATCCTAGCAAAGTAAGAGCCATCCTGGATTGGGTTCAGCCCACCAATTTAAAAGCCATACAACGTTTCCTGGGATTTGCTAATTTTCTCAGAAGATTTATTCGTGGATTTTCGTTATTGATCTCTCCTATTTCTGCTCTTACTAAGAAAGGAGCGGATACTAAGAATTGGCCTCCACAGGCCTTAAAAGCCTTTCATGATGTTAAACAAGCCTTCATTTCAGCCCCTGTTCTCCGTCATCCTAATACTGAACTGCCATTTATTGTTGAAGTAGATGCGTCCGACGTGGGAGCTGGAGCAGTTCTTTCTCAAGTCGATCCAGTTGATGGTCTGCTTCATCCTTGTGCCTTCATGTCCCTGCGTCCTCCATATGCGTCCTGGTTGCTTAGCAGCCAGGACGCTCCTTTCCCCTGTTCCTGCGGCGCACTCTGCCTTGCACCGCTCGCGTCTCCTGGTTGCTTAGGCAACCAGGAAGCTTCCCGCGCCTCACTCCCCCTGTGCTCAGCTGCTCATTAGTGTCTTCCTATTAACTTGCAGGGTAGCTGGCTCAATCTTCTGCCTGATTGGCCAGCTCCCCTTTAAATAGCCAGCACTGCTTCACCTCAGTGCTGGTTATTGCGTTCTTTACGTGCCCAGTCTTTTCTTGCTCTCCTCTCTGCTCTCTCTTTGCCCTTGTTATCTGCCTTTGTGCCCCTTGTCTCTCAGCTCTTGTCTTTGCTGCTGGCCTTACTCTTAGCCTTGCTCCCTTTGCGGTCTCGAGTGCCCTCATTTGTCCCTGCCTTGTTCCTTGCCTTGTTAACCCTTTGTCTTCCGGTTCCTGATTCTCTCCCTCCTTACTGTTCCACCCACTTTGTATTAACCTAGCCTCTCCTGTGTGATTGTCTTTGTTTACCCCTTCGGGGGTAGCCGCTGCTTGATTGTGTGCGTGACAGCCCCAGTAAGTCTTGTTTGTGACCTCAGTCCCGTCTCTCCCCTCTGGTCCTTTGTCTTAGTTCAGGGTTGCTTGTTGTTTGTTACTAGTCAGCCTCTGCTGACTAGTCTTTTCCCCTTTTCCTCACTTCTATTCCTCTGTCTTCTTCTCCCGGGTGTTGTCTCTGGAACCGCGACCTGTGGGTAAACTGGCAGCGACAGTCCATCCTCACCATTAGAGGCTCTGGCGAAGAACCCGGTCCTGCTAGACTCCGCGCCCAGCTTGGTCTTCACCCGCTACGCACCCGAGCTCCCAGGTACTATTACCTGCACTGTGGGAGACCTCTACAGTCCTCCAGGTACTGAATCCTACTTCAGTCATAACAGAATAACCAGCCCCAACACATTGGGCCCCCGTTCCCAATGGAACCTTCGAACCTAAGCCCCGCTCAGATTCTGGCCAACCAGATCCAGACAGTCTCTCAAGTGGTACAGGATCTTTCGGAGCGTCTGGCAGCCCATGAAGCAGCAACCCAGGTGGCTCAGGGTCCGCAGCAACAAACTGTCCTCGAACCAAAGCTCAACCTTCCGGATCGTTTCTCTGGAGACCGCAAGTCTTTCCGAAACTTTCAAGAAAGCTGTAAGCTTTACTTCCGCCTAAGGCCAGTCTCATCCGGAACTGAAGCTCAACGAGTTGGGATTGTCATTTCCCTGCTTCAGGGAGTTCCACAGTCCTGGGCTTTTGAAATTCCAGCTGATAGTCCTATACTTTCGTCGGTGGATCTCTTCTTCAGCGCCCTAGGACTTCTATATGATGATCCAGATCGGGTAGCATCAGCTGAATCTCAGTTACGTAACCTCCGTCAGGGACGTCGTTCAGCAGAAGAGTATAGCACTGAGTTTAGAAGATGGTCTGGAGACAGTCTGTGGAACGATCCAGCACTGCGAAGCCAGTATCGCTTAGGTCTCACAGACCAGGTAAAGGATGCTCTAGTTCAGTATTCACCTCCGGATTCTTTGGAAAGACTTATGCAATTAGCCATCCGCATTGACCGACGTTTCAGGGAAAGGCGTCAAGAAAAAGACTCTGCTTCAGCCTCTACTTCAAATCTTCCTTGGCTTCCCTCTCAAACATCTACCAGGGATCCAGAGGAGCCCATGCAACTGGGAGCAGCCCGTCTTACCAAAGAAGAGAGAGACCGTCGCAGAAATTCTGGCCTTTGTCTCTACTGTGGCCAAAGGGGCCATTTTCTGCGGAACTGTCCCATCCGTCCGCTAAAAGACAAAGCCTAGGCGATTTGGAAGAGGTACGTCTAGGCTCACAAATTTTCTCTTCCAATAAAGCTGTTTTAATTCCAGTTGCTCTCTCTGTCAAGGGAACCCTGACTAACATTTCTGCCTTCCTCGACAGTGGTGCCGCCGGAAACTTCATGGACATTTCTTTTGCCAAGTCATTGGAAATCCCGTTTCTGGATTTGAAATTCCCTCTCACAGTCACTGGACTGGATGGCAAACCACTCTCTGTAGGAAGAATCACATTCACCACTCCTCCCTTACTCCTCACTGTAGGGGCACTGCATCGGGAAGAATTACCTCTGTTCCTCATCCACTGTCCAGCTTCCCCTCTCATTCTTGGATACCCATGGCTTCGTCTTCACAATCCTCACATTGATTGGATCAAGGGTGACATTGTTAATTGGAGTGATCATTGTATTGCTAATTGCCTGCATCTTCCTCTCCGAGGTCAACTTCTTCATCCTACGCTCCCAGGCCTTCCAGAACACTACTCCGACTTCTCCGATGTCTTCTCTAAGAAAGGTGCCGATGTCCTCCCTCCGCATCGCAGTTATGACTGTTGCATTGAACTACTTCCCCAAGCAAACCTTCCTAAGAGTAGATTATATTCTCTTTCCCGTCTGGAGACTAAAGCTATGGAGGAATATGTGGAAGAAAACCTCGCTAAAGGATTTATCCGTCCCTCTAAGTCTCCTCTAGGGGCAGGATTTTTCTTTGTTGAAAAGAAGGACGGAACCTTACGTCCTTGTATTGACTACAGGTCACTAAACAAAATTTCTGTCAAGAATACTTACCCTTTACCACTTATCTCTGTCTTGTTTGATCAACTCTGCGAAGCTACAATGTTTTCTAAAATTGACTTAAGAGGAGCTTACAATTTAATATGTATCAAAGAAGGGGATGAGTGGAAGACTGCGTTTAATAACTTATCTGGACATTATGAATATTTGGTGATGCCCTTTGGACTCAGTAACGCTCCGGCAGTCTTCCAAGATCTGATTAATGACGTCATGCGAGAATTCCTAGGAAGATTTGTCATAGTATACCTTGACGACATTTTAATTTACTCACGTAAACATGTTATTAGACTCCATGGACTTCCGTCTGACATCGTCTCTGACCGGGGAGTTCAATTTGTGGCTCGTTTTTGGCGTTCATTCTGCTCTTCACTCGGCATCAACATTAGCCTCTCTTCCGCTTTTCATCCTCAATCCAACGGCCAAACGGAACGAGTCAATCAGTGGCCTTGAACAATTTCTTCGTTGTTTTATTTCCAAGTTTCATGATAATTGGGCAGAATGTCTGCCATGGGCAGAATTCGCCTATAATAATGCCAGTCATGCATCCACTGGAGTATCTCCTTTTTTCGCTATGTTCGGTCATCACCCTTAAGCTAATTCCTTCCAAGATCCATCCTCTGTGGCCAGACGTCCTCATAAGAACTCCTGCTTACTCAGATCCATCTGGAAGAAGGTTCATGCCGTCATTAAGTCTTCATCTCTTCACTCTAAAAGATTTTCGGATCTGCATCGGAGGATTTCATCTTTCAAGGTTGGACAATCGGTATGGCTGTCTACCCGCAATATTCGCATCCGTCAACCCTCTAAGAAGCTGGGTCCTAGATTCATTGGACCTTATCAGATCGTCCAAAAGATTAATCCAGTTTCAGATTAAATGTGATGTGATTTGAATCTGAAATTGTGTGATTGTGTGATTGTGTTTGTTTACCCCTTCGGGGGTAACCGCTGTTTGATTGTGTGCGTGACAGCCCCAGTAAGTCTTGTTTGTGACCCCATTCCCGTCTCTCCCCTCCGGTCCTTTGTCTTTGTTAAGTGTTGCTTGTTGTTTGTTACTAGTCAGGCTCTGCTGACTAGTCTCTTCCCCTTTTCCTCACTTCTATTCCTCTGTCTTCCTCTGTCTTCTTCTCCCGGGTGTTGTCTCTGGAACTGCGACCTGTGGGTAAACTGGCAGCGACAGTCCATCCTCACCATTAGAGGCTCTGGCGAAGAACCCGGTCCTGCTAGACTCCGCGCCCAGGTTAGTCTTCACCCGCTACGCACCCGAGCTCCCAGGTAGTATTACCTGCATCATGGGAGACCTCTACAGTCCTCCAGGTACTGAATAATACTTCAGTCATAACAGAGAGTAGGAAGATTGCAGATGGAACTAACAAATACAAATCTGTAGATATAGCGCAATGAGCCTGGATGGAATAGATGGGTGGGTATATCAGGAGAACAGATAAAGTGCAGATGAAAAAGCACAGTTGATACAGAGCACTGAGTCTGGATAAAACTAGTTATGTTAAATATATATGCAGGAATGGTAAGTGCAGATGAAATATAATTTAGGATATAATGCACTGAGTCTGGATAGTAATAGCTGTTGTGAGTATCTCAGGAGGATTAAAAGGGTAAATAAGGGAATAAGCACTGATATAGACAAACAAACATGGCACAGGACTGCCACGCACACGCACAAACACACACACATACATACAAACAAACACACAAGGTAGAAATGATGGCAGAATGGAAACTGAATATACCAGATAACACTGAGCAGCAAGGCAGCAGGTAATCACAGTGACCCTACAATGGGCCTGATTCACACTTAAGAAGCTGCAGCTTCTTAAGTGCATATAGGTCTGAAACTACCTACTGCGCATACGGACATTGCACGGAGACTTAAGGTAGCCCTATCGCACTCGTAAGTGACATAAGGTACTTAAAACGGGGGGCGCGACGGGGGATGGAAGAGCAAGTATGGTGCGCATCTGCACGCTCCTAACTCACTGTTAAGTGTAAATCAGGCCCAATGTTGCTGGCCTGCTGATTATTTAATCAGCAGTCCTCCAATCATACACAGTGTTGGTGTAAAGCTGCTCACAGATACACACAGACACAGAGAACATACAGACTGCTGGAATTAGTCAGGAGCATTTATTAAAATTCGCTCTCAGAATGGAAACTGAATATACCAGATAACACTGAGCAGCAAGGCAGCAGGTAATCACAGTGACCTGACAATGGGCCTGATTCACACTTAAGAAGCTGCAGCTTCTTAAGTCCATATAGGTCCGAAATTACCTACTGCGCATACGGACATTGCACAGAGACTTAAGGTAGCCCTATGGCACTCGTAAGTGCCATAAGGTACCTAAAAACGGGGGGCGCGACGGGGGATGGAAGAGCGAGTTTGGTGCGCATCTGCACGCTCCTAACTCACTCTTAAGTGTAAATCAGGCCCAATGTTGCTGGCCTGCTGATTATTTAAGCAGCAGTCCACCAATCATACGCAGTGCTGGTGTAAAGCTGCTCACAGATACACACAGACACAGAGAACATACAGACTGCTGGAATTAGTCAGGAGCATTTATTAAAATTCGCTCTAAGCGGTGTAACAGCCAGTGTGCGTCCAGATCACTTAGCAACCAGGATGCAATGCTGTTACCATGAAATGATCTCTCGGCTGCCATAACAATCAGGCAGAACCTTTCTTTACACATGGCTGTGTGTAACATATTAAAGCCTGCAGCTAACCACAACTAACACATTCATGAGGAAGTTACATGTATTATTAAGTGGTTGTAAAACATAACCGATTTTATTTTAATAAATGGCCATTTTATATATAGCTATCATAATTACATCCATTTTATAATACTTACATCCCATATGCTTTGTTTGAAGATAAAGGTTGGCAATGTACTCACAGCAAGCATATAAGAGCAAAGTGTAATACCATTATCAGTGGAGTTTTGTAGTCTGCACGTTTTTGCATGGACCTGTTCCACAGGTAACACAAACACTCCCAGTTCCCTTAACTTTCAGACCTGAAGGACACAGCAGTTGTTTTTCTGACACACCAGCCACTGCATGCATCCACTTTATTTAATCTTTTTGGCTGAGTCTCCAAACAGCTACAGGCTAAATTTAACAATCAGCTCTGCTGAGATAAATGCTGCCTTAACTATGACAGTTATTTAGAAAGGTAAAAGATTATCAATATACATAATTACAATTACAGCCAAAAATCAATTAAAAGATTTAAATATTGTATTCAACATTATATATATACAATTAATGACAGCATTTATTTATAGCACCTATATAAATCTGGACATCTTTATATAATAACTCTCCCTAATACCCTTGAAAATATCTAGTGAGCATATTTACTACACAGTAAGTGTCCGATCCAGATTTCCGTCCGACACCCGACTTCCGCAAGCTGCTTGTGGAAGTCAGGTGTCTGGTACAGACTGTGCATACGGATTTGGTCAACGTGTTCCTCTACATCTGCATTCTTAATCCCCACAAGGGAAGCTGGTATAGACATGCAGTTGAAGGTGGGGGGGGGGTAGGCACTACTGCACTGATCTGTGCAGAGAACTTAATGTGTACAGAAGAGAGGACTGACATGGCAGTGCACATGGGAGTACAGAACACACACAGAGGTCTGGATCATGTCCAAAGCCTCTATTTCCATTCCTTTAAATGTTTATGTTTATTTTTGCTTTAATTATGTGTCAACTATGTGTGTGTATATGTTTCTCTCATAGAATTCTTCTGCCTGGAAATATCACATTATCCCTACATCCCTACTAATTGTATTGAGCATTTCAGTAACTCTATTTTTAAACCAGACTTTTTTTTTTAAACACAAATCTGTGGTATTGCTCCCTCAAAACCCACTTCTTCAGGCTAGCCTACCCTTCCTTCACCTAAGATTACCTGCCCTCCCCATCTTCATCCCTGTGTCTCCTGTGTGTCCTTATTCATGCCCACCTTTTCCCTTATTCATCTGCTCCTGCACACACATCCAGCATCTTTATGCTCTATACATATTGTTCTGCTATTTTTGTACTGTATTTTATTTTTGCATTGTACTTGTATTGTGCCCCCTATTTTTTTATGAATTTGTACCCTGTCCGTTAATCATATTGTGTATGTAACTATTGGCTTTCCTGTTGCCTCTGTACGGTGCTGCGGATGCCATGTGACGCCTTATAATTAAACGTTAATAATAATAATAATAATAATAACAATAGTATTGGAATGTGAAGTCTGTAGTGTGGTCAACCTCTTGCTATTATCACATTTCCATTATGGTCACTATGTATTATATCCTTTCACCTCAAACATCTGGGGTTTTTTACAGGTCAAACTTTGCCAGTACATTTCAGCTGTTCACGCCCGCAGTGTAACATAATATTGCCAATGTTCAGTTTTGATCCATTTTTGACTTTTGCTCCCAGCTCTTATTGACCCCATGAATGTAGAAACTGGCAAAGATACAATTAACAGTCTGTTCCAAAGCAATTAAAAAAGGCCTTTATAATCCCAGTTGCACAGTCCGTGTTTGCCAGTTTAAACAATGTAGTCCTTGCAAAGGGCACAGAGGGAAGTATAAATAGACGATTGAATTGTAGAAATAATAATGTTGTGACATTGGAAAAACTAGATGAACCTAAATTAAACTTGTAATTATTATAATCGTCTATATTTTATAATCCTTGCAAAAAACGACACCTCCTTAGAGACAGCTCATAGTTAGCAGAGTGCATGTGAATATATAATACACAGCGTCTAGCCTGCAACATTCTTAATAATGTATCCATTACACCAGGGATGTAACTAGGGCTGTGCTAGAGTGTCGGGTGGTCAAATGGGCCACCAGTAAGTACATTTTTAAGGCTAAACTGGTTATTAATTCAAGGTTGTGGGCCCATTTTTCCTTTTTGCCGCGGCACAAACACTTCTAGCTACAGCTGAAGATTACAGTGCCTTTAGTAACCTTGAGCCAGCTCCAGAACTCTGCCACTGTTGCAGTCTATGCTCTGTCCGCAGTGGCAGCGGAGGTCCAATGTCGGTTCGCAGTGCGATCCTAAGTTCTTTTCCTACCACTCCCCTAAGGATAAGGATCGTATGTAAGAGCTTAACTAAGCCTTAAGCACATTTTGTGCATGGTGGCTCTTCCCGTCCCACTCGGAAAGGCTTCCAGCACAGAAGCCTAGATCTTGAGGAACGCATGCGCACATAGTAAATGACAAGTCTGGATCTGGTTCCGTGAGTCACTGAGTATAGGAGGAAAACTTACCTGGATAAGAAATCTGCAAAGCAGAGCAGGAAGATTAATACAGGATAGATGAGATAACAGCAACCATTGCAGGGTTGCCTACTTTTTATTTCTTCCCTCAGGGAAATCTCAGAGTGAAGAAATAGATTCTGGTATGGGGCGGGGCTTAATGATGTGATTTATGCAAATAACATAATTAAGCCATGCCCACTGTCAATCACTACTATAATCACTATTGTTCCAGGGGGTGGGCAGGGCTTAATGACATCATTAAGTCCAGCCCATCCTTAGTAACTCAAGGGATTACAATAGAGATTGCCAGGGGGTCGAGATTTGCTAGCCTTCCCTGGGATACCGGGAGAACTGCCCAAATTTTGGGAGTCTCCCGGATATTCCGGGAGAGCCGGCAACCCTTAACTATTTTACTGCGTGAGATTATAATCCAATAGTGATATTTATGGGATAAGAAATAAGGATCATTGGGCCTGATTCAGAAATGCGTGTGTAAGGGGACTTACGTATATTAGGTGCATAAATCCCCTTCACAGGTAACATCTGCGCAGGCGTGCGCCAGATGTTACATGCCTGAAGTCCTTGCGTACGGAACTGAGCTCTGTACGTGTTGACTTCCATAGAAGGGGACGGTTCATCAGATTCGAATGCCTAAAGCCCACTACACAGGCGGAATGAGGCATGAAAATGATGGGCCGGGGGTGGAGAGGTGCAGATCCGCATAAGGTAGAGTTCTGGACACTTAAACGTCCAGAACTCCGTAAGAAAGAGGGTAGTGACGGGGCGTGCACTCCCCTCCTCCATGCCTACTATCAGATTTATGTGCACATAAATCTGAATCAGGTCCAGTGTATCCACAATGATCATGATTCTTCATTGCAACAATAAATAATATATAAAACTATAGAAATAAAACTGTCTGGGGTCACTGGCTCGGTGCGGTAGAATTTAACTGACTTCTGTTACAAGTCTGTATATAGAACTCCCGACTGTCCAATTCATAGACCACAAAAGGGACGAGGCTTATGAGAAAATGGGCATAACGGGGGGGAGTTTAGATGGTTCCAGGGTGTGGCAATTGGGATTGTAAATGTTGGAAGCTATGTGCCTCACCCAGACTTAATAACGACAGCCAACTTATGCATGCGTAAGTCTGGCTGTGGGAACGCACTGCTCGTGCGCATGGCAGATGTTACTTATCGTGGCTCTGATCATATGTAACTTGTACATAACTCTTAACGATAGGGCCTGACATCCCTGCACAAGTCGAATATACACATTGCATTTAAATTGTACAGTATGGGCTGGGTTCGGCACTTACATATGACAAGGCGTTACATACGACCAGAGATATGCAAAGAATAGTTAAGGTAGGGTTCTGAACATGTGAGTCAGCTAAATTACGTGCATGAGGGCTGAGTACCAGGGGGAGTGCCAGGGCTAGATTAACCACAGGGCAATTAGGGTGGCTGCACAGGGCCCTCACACACAAAGAGCCCCCACATACATTCAGTCTTCAGCACTCCTGCAGCTCACTAGGAGGATGGATGGTAGTGATTGACATCTTCCTCTTAAGTACACTCTATTGCGGCCATAACTGATATTGTGCTTCAGCCTCCTAGAGAGCCGAAGGAGCACTGAAGACTGGATGGCAGAATAACACACGCAGGCTGACTGGAAGATGAACAACATGATTGTCTACATATAGAGTTACTGTATATATCTATAAAGAATGTATAACCTAATAAGCGCAAACAGTATATCCTAATAAATAGTATGGAAAAAATCCTTTGTACACTTATAAATGTCCAATAGTCTGTAAGTTAAACTGTATTTAACCGTCACAATCTTATTCCATTGGGGGAGGGGGAGGCACACAAACACACGTGTATATATATCTCCATACATATAAGGAAGGGGCTCCTACAATCCTTTCTGTCAGGTGGTACGCGGCAGGCAGCCGCAACGGTCCTCTGGAACGCTGTAATGTTGTTTAGTGCCAGACTTAAACTGATTTTTACTCACCCTGGGCAAGATCCAGAACTACGTCCGTCTTCCATAGACGGATGTAGTTCAATAAACAGTAGCTACTGCGCATGCGTAGTAGCTATTGTACGTAATCTGCGTATAGTTTCGATACGTAGATTGCGTATATGCGGTCTAACCGCATATATACGCAATCTACGTATCGAAACGATACACAGATTACGTACAATAGCTACTACGCATGTGCAGTAGCTACTGTTTATTGAACTACATCCGTCTATGGAAGACGGACGTAGTTCTGGATCTTGCCCAGGGTGAGTAAAAATCAGTTTAAGTCTGGCACTAAACAACATTACAGCGTTCCAGAGGACCGTTGCGGCTGCCTGCCGCGTACCACCTGACAGAAAGGATTGTAGGAGCCCCTTCCTTATATGTATGGAGATATATATACACGTGTGTTTGTGTGCCTCCCCCTCCCCCAATGGAATAAGATTGTGACGGTTAAATACAGTTTAATTTACAGACTATTGGACATTTATAAGTGTACAAAGGATTTTTTCCATACTATTTATTAGGATATACTGTTTGCGCTTATTAGGTTATACATTCTTTATAGATATATACAGTAACTCTATATGTAGACAATCATGTTGTTCATCTTCCAGTCAGCCTGCGTGTGTTATTCTGCCATCCAGTCTTCAGTGCTCCTTCGGCTCTCTAGGAGGCTGAAGCACAATATCAGTTATGGCCGCAATAGAGTGTACTTAAGAGGAAGATGTCAATCACTACCATCCATCCTCCTAGTGAGCTGCAGGAGTGCTGAAGACTGAATGTATGTGGGGGCTCTTTGTGTGTGAGGGCCCTGTGCAGCCACCCTAATTGCCCTGTGGTTAATCTAGCCCTGGCACTCCCCCTGGTACTCAGCCCTCATGCACGTAATTTAGCTGACTCACATGTTCAGAACCCTACCTTAACTATTCTTTGCATATCTCTGGTCGTATGTAACGCCTTGTCATATGTAAGTGCCGAACCCAGCCCATACTGTACAATTTAAATGCAATGTGTATATTCGACTTGTGCAGGGATGTCAGGCCCTATCGTTAAGAGTTATGTACAAGTTACATATGATCAGAGCCACGATAAGTAACATCTGCCATGCGCACGAGCAGTGCGTTCCCACAGCCAGACTTACGCATGCATAAGTTGGCTGTCGTTATTAAGTCTGGGTGAGGCACATAGCTTCCAACATTTACAATCCCAATTGCCACACCCTGGAACCATCTCAACTCCCCCCCGTTATGCCCATTTTCTCATAAGCCTCGTCCCTTTTGTGGTCTATGAATTGGACAGTCGGGAGTTCTATATACAGACTTGTAACAGAAGTCAGTTAAATTCTACCGCACCGAGCCAGTGACCCCAGACAGTTTTATTTCTATAGTTTTATATATTATTTATTGTTGCAATGAAGAATCATGATCATTGTGGATACACTGGACCTGATTCAGATTTATGTGCACATAAATCTGATAGTAGGCATGGAGGAGGGGAGTGCACGCCCCGTCACTACCCTCTTTCTTATTTAAGTGTCCAGAACTCTACCTTACGCTGATCCATGCGGATCCGCACCTCTCCAGCCCCGGCCCATCATTTGCTTGCCTCATTCCACCTGTGTAGTGGGCTTTAGGCATTCGAATATGATGAACCGTCCCCTTCTATGGAAGTCAACACGTACAGAGCTCAGTTCCGTACGCAAGGACTTCAGGCATGTAACATCTGGCGCACGCCTGCGCAGATGTTACCTGTGAAGGGGATTTATGCACCTAATATACGTAAGTCCCCTTACACACGCATTTCTGAATCAGGCCCAATGATCCTTATTTCTTATCCCATAAATATCACTATTGGATTATAATCTCACGCAGTAAAATAGTTAAGGGTTGCCGGCTCTCCCGGAATATCCGGGAGACTCCCAAAATTTGGG
>WWET01003413.1:6843-22904 GCA_011038615.1 Limnodynastes dumerilii
TTAGCTTAATGAAATATTAGATCTTGTAGGATTGAAGCCTTGTAAATCAATTTTAATAAACTCTCAATTAAATCAGGGTTAAGCGAACATTCCTCCTGATAAGCTGTAGACTCCTCATCAGATGCAGCAGAGTCCCCTGACAAAACCATACCTTCCTCCACTCATCCTTCTGACTGCTCTGACGCCACAGACCTAGGACGTTTGTGTGAGACTCTATGTAAATCATCCTTAGTAAGGAAAGTGTCCGATAGTGTAGTGCGAAGCATATTAAGAAATTGCTGCATTTGAGGGGATGGCTGTTCTTGTTGTAACTTACTAACTGCCTATAGGTAAACTTATTAGCTAACTAATAACAAGAAATCTAACTAACAAACTATAGGAAAATAACTATTTTTACACTCACCCTGACCTCCTGGTCGGCTGCCGTTTGTCTTCAGACATGGTTGCCCCTTTCTGGAGACTCTCACCGACATCTCGGTGAAGAGCAGCTTGCCTTAAGTAGGGAGAGGCTGTCTGTAGGCGTCCAGCACGCCGTTTAGCGTTGGGCTACGGGAAAATGGCGGTGCCCGTGGACTTCCTGTCCCCGCCATCATCCAAACGCTAGCACTTCCGGGTGGAAGTGACATCACACACTGCTGCCGCGCGGGCCCAGGGGCGCACGGCAGAGACTCCGGCCGCTCACTGCAGCAGCTGCGATGAACGGAGGCTGCTGGAAGGACATAGGGTCAGCAGTACCCCCTACTCCCGCCATCCTCGTAAGGACAGACCGGAGGAAAAAAGAAAAAGGTAAGCCCTATACTGCACCTAACAGAACAGGAAATAAAAAGACACCGGAAAGGGTGCCAGAGGAAAGGGCAGTCCTTATATACCATCCCGGGGTCTTCTTATTTCCTGTCCTGCACCTACACAGCAAATGGGATTTACCCATCGTTAGTGCTGCCAGGGAGGAGGAGGAGGAAATGTGTGCTCTCTATGCAGAGTTCTGTGAGTAGGAGCTCTAGACAGGTATTACCAGGAATAAGTACGTATTTGAAAAAAGCAAGTGCAAATGTATAGGCTGAGAATTGTATTGCAACAGCCTATACAATATAAGTGTTTTAAAAAAAAAATTTTTTTTATTAATTTAAAGTGGTTTCTTTTCGATGTTTTTTAATTATAAAAAAAAAAAAAAAAAAAGGTTAAATAATACAATTATAAAAAAGGTTAAAACATAATTATATGTTTTTCCTTTTTCTAAATACAAATATATATAAAAAACATACGCTTATAGCTGTGAAATGTTGTATTGCTCAATTGGGGAAGTTCTGCTTACATGATTGCACTCAAGATTTTAGCACATAGTTCCCTCTGGGAGGAAATCATGTCTAAGCATAAAGCTATTTCCTGTGCTTCATTAGAGCAAGGAAAAAGTAGATAACTTGCAACAAGGTGCTCTGAGTACAATTTTTTAATAACTTAAAAGAGCATTAATGCCAGAGCACAGTAGCGGTATTCCACTGCTAAGCTGGCAAAATGATAGAAGGAAAACTACTTTATTCTTTATTTAATAAACAAGTTTTATTTAAAAATTTCGCATTGAAAAAGACCTGCACTTATTACTGATAGTGTAAGCATTTCATGGAAGTGCACCCACCTTTCACTGCTACTGCGCCTATTTAAATGAGAAAAACAGCGCTTTTCTCATTTCAATATCGTGGGACACCTGTTCCACTAGCACAGTGCAGACAGATGAGGACACAAGTGGATGGACAGCAGTGTGCCCATCTTTCTGTGCTTACTCACATTCTGAGCATGTGCAGTGCTCAGCTCTGCTCTAGATCAGCCCTAGGGATTACAAATTACACCAATTGAGTGCTTTTTGTGCGAAAAACACAACACCTGGGTCGCACTTTTCACACTGCACCCCTACCTGGGTCAAACCCGGGAATAAGCCTTCTTTTCTCCCGTGTCCAATAATCAGATCATTAGACCCAGGTAGAGGCACCCAGACCCTTTCACACTGCACTTCGACCCAGGTTGTTGCGGCTTGCGTCAGCGATTACCCGGGTAACTTGGTGTGATGTGAAAGGGGTATTAGAGACAGAACAGAGATTACAAAGTTACAAACAGTGTTAAGACTGCACCCAAATATCATAATTTTAATGTACATTTAAATGCAAACTATTCACTTGGAAAATGTGCATAAGTCTGGGCAATTATTAGCTTCCATAGTTATCTTTTTAGGGATTAAGATTTTAAGAGTATGCTCAAAAATAACTCATAACTCATAACTGTTGCTTATTCACACAGGTACTAAACGACTTCTTTTAAAAGGATAATTTAGATTTAGGATAGGCAATATCGCATCTCAACTCTAATTCTGTTTGCCCAGTTTAATTGCCTTCCCCAAATTTCAGCATTCAACTCCTAAACTCTATGGATCGGATCCAGACCTCTGCACGTTTTCTGTATGTGCGGGGGTCTGTCCGTCCCAGAGAGAGAGGGAATGCACACGCTCCCTGTCGCTCCCCCCCCCTCTCATGTGGGCTTTATGGCAGCTTAGGCTGCCATAAGCCTACCTTAAAGCAATCGTGTGGATCAGAGGTCCGTACAACCACTTATACAGCCCCCTTCCAAATTGTTCACTTTGCATGCTTGTGTCGAGCTGTGAACTTAGATTAGCTGTATTAAAAGAACTTTTATGTGACTTTCTATACATAGCTCTAAGTTAGATTTACTAAACTGTGGAAAGGGAAAAGTTGAGATGTTGCCCATTGCAACCAGATTCTAGCTGATATTCCGTAGTATGTAATAGGAAAGTGAGAGCTAGAATCTGATTGGTTGCTGAAAGCAGCATCTCCACTTTTTCTTTTCCACAGTGTAGTAAATATGAATTGTATTCATGCTTAAGAAGCTGCTGCTTCTTAAAAACGGTCTTTTATGACATGACATACTAGGCATAGGTCATTTACACAATCTACATGCTCTTTATGTAGAGTACGTGCGCTCTTTAAAGACCACACACACTTTACAAAGTTGAAAGAAGTGTGCCACGGCAGCCTCTGGGCGGATTTAAGAAGAGTGGGAGGTAAGGAGCTGGGGAGGGTGTGGTAGGGGAAAGAACGTTTGTATTATCTTTCTTAAGAAGGAGAATATGAACGGGAAGTTAGTGAAGTCCTAGGGCATTCTTAAGTGCGCTAGGTTCTTAAAAAAAGGGAAGGTGGCATGGAAGGGAGCTTTATATGGGTGCGGATACATGCTTATATATACATGCTCATCCACACCTTATTAAAGCTTTCCTAAGTGTGAATATGGCCTCCTGTCTCTAAATAGGGCAAGCACATTGCTGTGGTAGGCCATGATGAGTAAAGTCTCAGTAACTCAGTAACTCAGTAACTCTTTGTTGATGTCCCCAATGGTTCTATACTGTCTCTAACATTTTCAACTGAATGTAAAAGTATCACATTGTCCCTTTTTAATGGTGCATTAATCTATATGGAAAATTAGCATTTATATTGCTAGGCAAAGTAATTTAGCCAGTGCTAATGTAAACATTTAAATTCCTCACTCTCCCACCTTGCAGTAAGTGACAGTGGTTGTGATGATTGAACCTTGTGGATCTATCCAAAGCTTTAGCTCTGGGATTTGGCCACTTCAAAATTTTAAGTGAGGATCCTTTGAAAGTTAACAAACCCAACTCTAAAGCTGGCCACACACGAGACCGATTATCACTAGTATCCAATAAACAGGATGCTTTTCCTGACAGTGAATAGTTATATTTGGGTAAAAATTTGTGATTTTCTGTCACTTTTATTGTCCCTACAAAAAAAATTTGGGTAAAAATTTGTGATTTTCTGTCACTTTTATTGTCCCTACAAAAAAAAACACCCCACACACTTATAGCAAAGATAACCATGGCTCTTTTCTTTCATAAAGTAATAAAATTAAAATAAGGCATTTCTTAGGAGGAGGGCAGGAATCTTTCAGTCATACTATATATTATATAATATAATATATAAAGTAAAGTATTTGTGTGCTATAGGCAATAGGAAAGTACTGTTCTTGCATGTAAAACCAAACCGGTTTAAATAAATTTGCAACATGAATTTTTCAGCTGCTGATTTGTTACCCATAACTGAATCAGCTCCAAAATGCTGAGGTCGTGTTTTTGAGGAACATATATAAACATGCAAATACCTGCCTTTAAGAAGATGTAAATAGTAGAGATTGCATTTATTTTCATTTTCTATTTTTAAAAAACCAGAAACGAGAAGAGAAACAAATCTACAAATTAAAGAAGTCTTACAATAGGAAAACATTTGCATTATCTGCTTCCACACAGTTGCTCAACCATGGAGGAATCAATTAAATAAATGAAAGCAATCAATTACATAAAAGAGACTGGATTAACAACTACATGTATTGGTAAGTTACTTGCCGATTTCTAAGTGTTGCGCTAATGCGCACGCGTAGTAAATATTTTACGCTATCTATGCAGCGTTTCGTTACGTAGATTGCGTACATGCAGTCTTAAAAGAAATAGTTGTCAATAATGAACCGCCTAGAAACACTTCACAGGGTCACCTATAGCAGCACCCCTTACATTTGATTGACCCAGCTCTTCTTTTTAACCAGTGATGAACTTATATCTTCAAGGTATGTGAGGTAAAGGACAAGACACTGTTGAACTTAAGCAGGGTAGGATTTTTCATCAGACAACAAGCAAAACTTCAAAAAACAGGCATCAAATCAAGGACCAATTAATAAGCACAAAGGGACACATTAACTATGACGGATGAGAGAGGTGTTTAAGGATGAGAAACCCAATAAAGGGAAAATACATGCAACAAACTATCCTTAACTTCAAAGTTGTATACACTATTAAAAGCCTATTGTCTATTAACAGCCTTTTCATAATTATAAGCAATTGAATGAAGAATGTAATCTTATAGCAGTAATCATGGTCTCTACACAATACTGAAGTCACAGATAGCATCTATGGCTCTGGACACCCTATAACCCAGGGCCAAGTCTGGATCACAGTTCAACCGGTGTCAGTCTCTGGTCCAATAATAGTATTTTAGAAATACAGGCAGCTTAAAGCGGATTTTCATCTGCCTCTGTTTCAAAAATACTACTATTGCATACGTCCGGCATACTTACACATTTATTCATCGGAAATTCCCGCCACACACCAGACTAGAGGTGAGTACTAGGGTAAGGCTAAGAGGAAGGCAATTTTAGGGTTAAGCTGCGGAGAGGGGAGTTTTAGGGTTAGGCTGCGGGAAGGGAACTTTTAGTGTCAGGCTGTGGGGATGGGGTCCTAGGGTTAAACTGTGGGGAGGGGTCTGCAGGGAGGAGGTTTTAGGATTAGGCTGCAAGGAGGGGAGTTTTAGGGTCAGGCTGTGGGGAAGTGAAGGTTAGGGTTAGGGTAATGTAAGGGAAGGGTTAGGGTAAGGATTAGAAAAAGGGTTGGGTTAGATTCATACTTACCATTCGCCGCTTGCCTGTTTGTCCTGGGGAACATTGATTGCTTTGCCTCGGCGATGAAGAAGCAATTGATTTCCCAGGCACTTTGGAAATGCCTGGGAGAGAATGCCCCTCTCCTAATAGGGCCATTCGAACCAGAGACCCACGCCCCAGTTCAACAATGCTAAGGGAGGTACAAACTATAACAGATGGAAAGTCCTGAATTACTTGTTAAAATCTGAATGCAACAGGTGTTATGATAGAGCTTCATCTATATATCTATAACAGGAACTTGCAACCTGTGGCACTCCAGCTATTGTGAAACTAAAAGTCCCATCATGCTTGGGCAGTTATGCGCTATGCCTGTGCTTTTGGAGCGTGTTGGGAGTTGTAGTTTCACAACACCTGAAGTGCTGCAGGTTGCCTATGATTACTCTATACACACACAGTATTGCTAAATGGTACCATGAATGTTTATACAAGAAATATTGTATTTAAGATAAAATGGTTCTCCAAACTTGACAATCTTTACAGTGAGCAATAAAGTGAAACTTTTGTTCTTCATTTTAGATTTATTTCTCCATAGCTACCAAAATGATACATTTAATATATACATAATGAGACATAAGACATAATTATTAAAGTACGCGTGTTCTGTGCATATGTGTACATGGGTGTTACGTATCAGAACGCACTGTAAAAAATACTGGATTACGTGCTGTAAACCTTTCTGCCAGCGAGGTATGACGACCTGCCATGCGTATACACATAGATTTAATCATACAGTAAGCTTAACACTTATGTACAATCCTTCATTAAACACCAGCCGTTTCTTACATGGGGCATTTGCATATAAGTGAAGGTACAGTTCAGAGGGGAGTAACTGTCCTTGCAGGTACGGAATGCAGGATAGCAACTGTGTACTATTAGGAACACACGGTGTACTTAAATCTGGATCCGGTCCATGGTATGTATTTGTGTATGGATATATATATAGCCTATGCCTCTAGTGTACAAGCCTGTGCCTGTGAACGTTAATATTTCTGTACATGATATACAGTAAATAATTACAGTCTTTACTCATTTACACTTACAGGGCCTGATTCAATTAGCTTCGCACCCGCGTATTTTGTGGTGCGAAGCTAATTACACAAATTTTTGGGGAGGATTTTTGTGCGCGCCCCATAGAGGCATGCATAAAAATCAGCTACCGTAATAGACGTGAAAATTTACTCTTGACCTGCGTTGCATAAAAGAAAAACAATAAATTTTATTTAAAAGAAGACTGTTTTACTTCTCTTTTCAGTTTCATTACATATTGGTGTTGGGTTACCTATTATGTAGTAAAACCTAAATAACTTATCCCACACAGTTACCCAGCCTAAATATAACTCTTTGCTCTGTACATATGACCTATCATCCCCAAGCCTAGTGACAGTTATTGGACATTTTTTGTTACGTTCATAGGGACAGTTCCAGCATTGTATATAAGGTACTTCTCAGAAGTGATACAAACTGTTTAAGTGTTTTTTTGTTTTCTGTGACCTGTTTCACTGTAGTCTTTAGAGAAAGTGAATCTGCTCTCAGAACAACCTCCAGAAGAAACATATTGTCGTCACTGTCCTGGGCATAGAGATAGGATTTCCATGGCTGAGTACCAGTTTTGCTCTTAGCAATGGTGTAAATGTTCAGCACATGAAGAGAGCTTTGTAGGAGGTCTGGATCTACATCTTTCCTCCATGTGATATCCAAGCAATGCTCTGTAGTTATACATATCCATTTTTTCTCAAAAAGTTCTGGACTCATTTCAACATCAGAAATTAGTGTAAAAGGTTCTGAGGATACTTCTGAATCCACTGGTGAATTAAGTTCTATTGTGAAATAAAACACATAAAAATAAGTTACATCATTTGGCTCAAAATATTATAGTGGAAACACCGTCATGAAATAAAGCAGACAAGATAAGCATTATGCAGTAAATATTAGACGCAGGCAAGCAGTATCACATTAGATATGCTATTTGAGAGCATGCTGGGACATGGGCTTCCTATACTTAAGATATATACATATATTTACACTGGTGTGGGTCCCCAGAAAGAACGGCTCCATTACGAACTGGCTGGGATTTCGATTGCATATGCCTTGATGAGGCATACCAATCCATCCACGGAGTACCGATCTTTCAGTGCTCCGAAAGGTAAGGCAAAAAACTACCCCAACCCTTCCCCTAATTCTAACCCTAACCCTCTTGTTCCATTACCCTAACCCTCCCTTCCCCGCAGCCTGACCCTAACCCACCATCTCCTGCAGCCTGACCCTAACCCTCCCTCTCCTGCAGCCTGACTATAAACCCTCCCTTCCCTGCAGCCTGACCCTAACCCTGGAGAGGTTACTCACCTTTCACGTGGTCTGTGTCCTGCAGTAGCAGCAGTGTTTCCAAAACGGAATGGGTAGCTTCTGAAACAGAGGCTCTCACCAGTGCACTGCTAACGTCATATCAGCAACACGCTGCTGGGATCCTCTCTCCTAGCAGTGTGTACAAGCATGGACACACACGTTGCCCACTGTTATAGAACAAGCAATATCTGTGTCTCCTCTGCTAGCTATT
The DNA here is from genome assembly GCA_011038615.1 of Limnodynastes dumerilii. Classification (NCBI taxonomy): domain Eukaryota; kingdom Metazoa; phylum Chordata; class Amphibia; order Anura; family Limnodynastidae; genus Limnodynastes; species Limnodynastes dumerilii. Next base: position 14,900 of record WWET01003413.1, read on the forward strand.
GTATAAATAAGTACTTATTTCAAATGTGAACTTGGCACTTCACCAATACAATTCATATCTCAAGTATGCTCTTGCCCGAGGCATGCATATGCTAAGGGCACCCTAAGATCAGTAATTATCCCACTTGTTTCCTCAGAGGGATATAATTAAATAAGGACCAATTAAGAATATGGAAAATTCTAATCTACAGACCATGAAAAATAATCTCTTATATTTGTTATTCTTCATCTACAAACAGATGTGAATACTTTATACATATGTAACAACATAAAATTAAATGATCCTACCTGCAACAAAGGGAAGATCACATTGGACTGAGCTGGCCATAATGTCTTTGTAAGGCTTATTTTCATATAAAAGAACAATTGTGTTAAAATCTGCTATCCAGCTATTAATTGGCTGTTCCATCTGGTCTACCAAAACTCCCAATGATGGGTCAGATTTTGGACCATTAAGCACTTTCTGCATCTCCTTCACTCCAGTAGATAAGAGTCGGTAGTATACAAGACCCCGATCTCGTACCGCCATATTTGTTTCTTCTTCTATGAAAAAAGAGGAAATAATTATAAATAAGTTGCTGTAATTTTACAAGGTGATGTGTCATACACAAAGATTATGTAAATTTACTGGCAACAACCCTGCTATACGTAAAGTGCAGGATGAAAAAAAAAACCTGATTGGTCTCTTAGATCAGAGGACCTTGCCCTTTCCCTAAATAGGACATGCTATGTGCCTCAGTTCCTAGAATACTTTTATTTTGCGTGCATGTGTTCAGTGTGAACACGGCAGGAGAAGAAACCACAGTAATCATTTGGCTCTAAGCACCTTCCAGCTGCACAGAAGCTTGACTATCATGCTATTGGGCTTAAACGATAAAGGAAATCCATGGAACACTGTCAACGCCTGATCAAAGTTTAAATTCCCTAACAGTGGCTATCAGGCTGAAGCTGTTCTTCAATGACAGTGTTCTGGTGAAGAAAAGCTTCAGGAGCTTCAGGCAACAGAAGCTCAATGAGACAATGGGGTAGATCTAGAACAACGTCCGAAAGTGAATTTACGCTAGCAACTACCGTAAATTCACACATTAGTACTTATCTGCATGCACAGATGTTACGCCACGTAAGGCATAGCGTATGGGGCAGTCACGTATCAGTAGCGTATCAACTTATGAAAGGGCATGGCAGACATCAGTATTTACGCTTCGAAGGTGGGGTGAGGCATTGAAATCGTACAGTATGGGCGTGCTTAGCTGCGTAGCTACATGTGGGAAGTACGTCTGATAGTGGTTACGCAGCGTAAAGTTAAGGTAGGGTATGGCGCCTAAAATACGTACATGAGAGGGGTGTGCCAAGGGGAGTGCATCGAAGGTACGTTAGCGTAAGAACGCAGCATAGTAAAAGCAAAGCTCTGGATCTGGCGCAATGTGAGAATAAAATTTACTGTTGTGAGTGTTTCATTTATTCTCTGCTAGCATACATTTTTTTTACCATTATACTATAATTTATTTTCATTAATGCACTTTCAAAAATGGGTAAGGGGTGGAGGAGTAGTGGTGTCCTGTAATAAATATGTATATATGAGCAACTGTGTAATATATAGGCAACTGTATAAAATATGTAACGTGTGGAGAGGGATGTAACTGAAGTGAGGGAAAGGTGTAGTATTTAATGTGGGGAGAGGTAAAATATGTGATTTTGGCCAAGAGATGTAACGGAAGGGGGTATAATAAGTAATATGGGAAAAGGGATATAAATGAAGGGGGAGAGGTATACTATGTTATGTAGATAGAGGGATGTAACAAAATTAAGCCTTACATACATATGTTGGTATCCAGTACACAAGAACAACGTTCACATTAAAATTTTAACTAAGGAAGTGATTCTGTTTTGCAAAAGGGTAAGTGCCCTGATTCCTTAGCGGGTATCTGCTACTCATGGAGATAACATAACAAGAAAATGGAGAACAGCTATCTATAGCAAAATAATACTTACCTATACAATAATGAATAAGGCGGCCCAGCATGTCCTGGCATTCAGCGGGCCGAGAAATGAACAAGCGTAAAAGAGCAGTGAGCAACTCCATCTTTACTACAGCCGAGGTCTCCATCCGAATATTATCAACATAATCCTCCAAGACATAAGGTGCATTGGGAATATGCTCTCCATGCATCCCCAGAAGCCATATTAATGCCTGCTTTCCCTGTGGATAAATTAGATATATTCACTTTATTTAATTGGTTATCATCAGTATGAATGGTTTTCAATATTTTAAGATGTGGAAATGTTCAGTTATTTATATACCGCAATAAACTGAGGTAAATTACCTCAATATCCTGAATTTTCTCTTCACAACCAGGAAGGCTTTGGCATACTGATGTTGTACACTGAGGACATAGCCAAACAAGGTCCCGGAAAGTCTGAATAACAGCTGTAATGCACATAAAAAAAAAATGTCTGTGCCAAGTCATTTAGCATAGCCTAACTTTTATGTCTTTCATTACAGACCACATTGACAATGCTTTACTTTTTGAGGCAAATTTACCTGTTAATGAACTTTACAACTGTCCATAAACTTTGCTATCATTTACATGGGGGATTCCAATTTAAGAAAGTCACACAGAATCCTCAGTCTCTTCACCTAGTACCAGAGTATTCACACAGCCTGGTTCAATTATTTTTTTTTACTTATTGTTATTATTAAATAGTATATGTTCCCTCTCCAAAAGAATCCAGTAAAGATATTTCACATAAAACACTAAAAAGTCACTGACTGTTGTGTTAGCCATTTTAGAACACAGTCACCAGAGTCAGGAACATACCTGATGTAATATGCTCTTGTTTAAACTCAAGCAATCCAGCTAATATTTTCACGCACTTTTCACTGTATGTTCTTGCAATGCGTCCTAGAAAGAATTACACGAAAAGTAAGCATAACAGGAAGTAATTGTCATGTCTTGCAACCATTCATAGACTACCTAGCTTAGTTGTAGCATGCCGCCTGAGATGACATTTGCATGCGACCTAGGGCTTTTTTTATGGTGGCTTAAGAAAATAAATAGCTTTTGAAAATTAAAAGTAAAAATTACTTAATAACAATTCCATGTTTCTGACCATATCACTTTCTAGTATACTGTGCACCTATAAATAACAATTTACCAGATCCAGACCTGTGAACGACAGCTGATTTAGGCAAGCTGCAAGTGTAAATAGGCTGTGGTTCAGTAACTGCACATGCCCAGAACTCCTTAGCACGCATCGGAACACATAATGTGCGATTATTTCTGTACTTCCTGCAGTTCCTTATGTGGGGGGGGGCCAGACCTTTGTGTACTTTACATGCACGGTGGTCTGGCCTTCCCATGTAAATTGAACATTAAGGGCTGGGTTTAGCCCTTAAGAGTGGACAAGATAAGGCAGAAATTCCATACAGTGTATACGGAATGCATCCTTACTTTTGTGTTTTTATTAAAATGTTTTTATATTTAATGTGTAACAAAATGAGTACATAGACCAACAATACTGGTGGTTTTAAAAACATGCTCCAGTATTATTTAAAAGCATATCTATATACTTATAGTTTAAAATCCAAGCAGTATATTTATATACATACACATATAGCTTTATACAATATAAGCAATACATTAGACAATATAAAATACATATATTATGAGGTGCAAATAACTTCAAATGTAGATAACTCTGTTAAAAAATGTTCCATGTAACATTACAGAATGTAAATTAGGAGGTCTAAAGAAAAACTATAACCTGAACACTACCTGTTTTAAAACTTGCAGGTATATCTTCACTATGCTGATAATGCTGTTAATATCAATAAGCTTTCTCAATCTGTCCAACAAATGCTGTCTTCCATTCCTAATTTCTACTCTCCTGATATTTCAGTATCTCAGCTTAACCAAACCCTCCTAACAGCTGCCCTTGATAAAGTTGTTCCAACACAACGACATCAGTGTCAGCCATGGCACACTAACGACACACAAAACCTTAATAGACTCTCCTGCAAAGCACAACACATTGACAAATATTGTTCTCCCCATGACTTTTAAACTTATACCAACACTTACCACACTTATTGAAATGCTCTGGGCAATGCCAAAGACTCCTACTTTCAGTCTCTCATTTGTACTTAGGCTTCTAGCCAAATGCCTTTTATGTACATTTAACTTAATATTGAGCCCTGCTGTGCAACATCCACCATCTTTAATCAGTGCCCAAGGTCTTGCTTTGTATGTTTACCACACACACAGAGGTCTGAAAGTCTGCACAGAAGAGGGGAGTGAACTACCCTGTCACTCCCCTCTCTCCTGTGTACTGTAGTTCAGTTATGCTGCCATATGGCGACCTTTGACTCACAAGGAAATGATAAACCCTGCCCTCACAGTAAAACTGAAATGCTTCTGCCCTGTTGGACGGATATCAGGACGTACAGAACTAAGAATGCCCGGAGATCCATTGCAGAACATTTGGCACTTACATAGCCAAATATTCACCCGACTTCCGCAATCAGCGTAACCACTCTTCTCATACAAATGTTACAATCCCTAGGTATGCAGGACACAGCTCTTTCCTGGTTCACATTCTGCCTCTCCAATCGCTCTTTAAGGGCCGTATGCAGAGCTCCGGACGCATTGCATATGTGCCCAGAGTTTTCCGATATTTGTTACTGCGCATGCGCAGTCATTTTGTAGTAAATTCTTTATTTGTAAAAAGAAAATAAAAGAACATGACATGTTACATTATAATGAAGTGCAAATTTTCACATCAGATGTTACATCATATGATTATGATTACAGAATACAGAAGTTAGCATGCGCAGTAATTTTGTAACGCCATCTACGTTTCTTTTTGCAACGTAGACTGTGTATACGTGGTCTTTAAGATTTGTTACTAAATATCAGAAAACTCTGTGTGCATATGCAATGTGCCCGGAGCTCTGCATATGGCCCTAAGTGTTTACTTTTCTGGATCCACCTCTCCTGCTTTTGCCCTCTCTGTTGGAGTACCACAAAACTCAGTGTTAGGTTCTCAGCTCTTCTCCATCTATACCAATTCCCTCATCTTCAATACAGTGTTAAACTGGGTACACACTAGTCCAATCCTATCCAGATCCAACTCCTAAGCAGACTATTTACATAATCCTACAGCAGACCAAGTTTGCGGCTACAACACCCAATCAATAATACACACTTGTCCAATTTTACAGCAGACCTCTGACCCGCACCTGTCACACTACACTCTTCCAGTCTTTGCCAGACCACCTGTCACTGACACACAAAAGTGGTACTGCCTAATGAAAGACAGGCTTTTATCATCGGACACCGTATTTATAAACTACTTGCATCAAACTATTTTAACCCTTAAAAACATGTTGTAGGATAGTAGGATTACCAATTGCAAAAACTGCAGTGTGGGCAGGCTGTGTTGACACATCTGTGCAGCACACTCGGAGTTCCTCTAGTATATTATGCACGTTTTCATCATTGACCAGTTCACATAGGATGTCGATCTTCTGGTTCTTAATATAGTGCGGATCATTGTATGAACAGAAAAACTTTTTGTAATAGCTGCTGAAATGTCCTTGCAAGCTGCGGAGGATCTCTCGAACATGACACAATGCAACAAAGCACATCTCTCGACTTTCAGAGGTACACACTGTAAGTAATGGACTTTTTAGTCGGACAAGGACATCTGTCTGCACGTGAGGAAACTCTTTTGCTAGTACCAAGAACAGCTTGGTAGCTGCCATGACTACACTGATGTGAGTGCTCTTCAGATAGCTATCCAGTATATTAAGGATGTCAAAAAGCTCCTCTTCGCTTTGCGGTTTGTAGCGTAGAAGAAATCTTATGACTTCTGTTTGCCCCCACTGATCCAAATCAGCCAACCTAAAAATACAGGTGAATTCATTTTGCCATGATTAAATAGCAGCAGGGGAATAATTAGCAATTAGTGTATAATAACATTTTCACAGCGCATCAAAATAATAACAGTAGTAATTTCAAAATGTTAAGGGACAGCTAAACCAAAATATCAGCTACTTTATACAGAAGGAAAACATTCATAAATATATATGACAGTAGTATTACTGAGCGACACTGCAGGAGTCCTCTTCAGGTCCTGAACAAGGTCATTTCAAGGTATATGTACATAGAGGATATCATTTAGATCTATAATCAAAGGAAAAAATTAGCACCTTGGAAAAACCATTTTGTACAAATTAAAATGCGAGGAGAGACTGGGGAGGGGCAAAGCTGTCTGCTATGAGTGTGTTACATGTCAAAGCAGACTGTATTTCCCTTACAAATATATCATTATTTTAGTACACCGGGGTAGATTTTATGTTCTGTGATCACTGGAGGTTTTGGGAAAATACCAATACCAACCCCCATCAAAACACTTCAATGTCTTCCATATTCAGTATATATTTTAGATGAATGGAGCACAAAGTAAAGCTAGCAATGTGACACGACTGATTGGAAAGTGAACCTGTTAAGTAGATGATGAGCAATGGGCTTATTGATCACAACTCCCCCTTCTCCCTTCAGTATTTCTTCTAAAGCCCGTAAACAGTTCACTAAGACAATAGGGTCGGGATCTCGCAGTAGACTGTACAATTCATTAACAATGGCTCCATCTGCAGAGAAAAATAATGTCACATGAACATATATAAAGAAATGTAAACAAATTTATTAAAAAGAATTTTAATATTAGTGTCTCTCAGTCTCATCTGAAAGCTGTTAGTAAAGACAATGGTCGGTGTTTTCTATATTTATAACAGTGAATAAAATGACACTTTAGTAATTTAACTGGGCTTCTTTACTAGTTGATTGAAGGATCACTCGATACTAACTAATGGTGTAAGAGAACACAACCCGGGCCAATCATGCTAGTGTATAACGTTTAATGTATTGTAAGTTGCCTGCTGTGTCACCTAGTGTATATATAATCACAATGGTGAAGTGGGAAGTGTACAGTGCGTGTGCTAGGTGGGAGGTAATAGTATAATGAGGGCAAGTTTAAGCCCTTACGCACTATCCAGATTTCCAAGCCAATTTATGCGGTGATGGTCTTATGGTAGAGTCCTGGGATAGCAACGTCTTATGCGCAAGGGGAGTTGACTCCCACCACATGCAAGGGAGTTTGGATCCGGCATTGGATCTCCTTAGAGCGCAGCAGAAGCAGATGTCTGGAGCCGGTCCAGAATTACCAAAAGAAAACAGAGACACTTGTGCATGGAATTTGACTCCAAAAATATAAAATTAAGATACATGTGATAAAAGAAGTCCCTATTATTCAATAATTGTCCTGCATTTTATCATGCATACTTGCACAGAAAGGAAAAAGAAGCTAAGCATTGTGCAAGTGGACTTTGAGTAAAATGTTCCAGTTAGTTTGCTCACTGCTGTGGCTAAAACAGGAAAGGAGTGTCACACTTCTGTTATAAAAAGCGAATAGTCACTGGTACAAGGACACGTCCTGAAGAACTTGTATTAATAACCCACACAAGTCACTAGTCTGACAGAAAACTCATTTCTAATTTGTTCTTTTCCATTTAACAATCTGAACCTGGTATTAATTTAGTATTTAGCAATCAATGTGAAAACAATATTTTAGTAAGTTCAAAACAAGTATTTACTGTCTATTGCAGAGTTTAGAAAGCACTCACCAACTTCCACATCCCCGTGTTGCCTGTGCATTTTGGCACATCCGAGCACAGCCACTCTTCTCACATAGGACGCTTTGTCTCGTAGTCCATTCTGGACGGGCTGCTGTATGTATTCCTGCACGCCTGGCATTCTGGGGAAGCATACACCCAATGTTATTGCTGTACACCGGTATTAAATATCACTACAGAAACACTGCTCTGCTACTACTTTTCTAATACCCCGTTCACACTGAGCCAAAAACCCAGGATAACAAGGGTTATTCCCGTGTCTGACCCGTGTCGCCGGCAGTGTGAACGGTGCGACCCGGGTTTTTTAAACCCG
>WWET01003413.1:36235-77148 GCA_011038615.1 Limnodynastes dumerilii
TTAAAAAGTATGTGCAAATATGTTAAGCGATTTAAAGTTGAGTTTGAAAGTTATTCAACATCTTCACTGGCTTTATACAATCCCAGAACTTGTATTTTTGAAAGAGTAAAGGAGTCACAAAAGCATAAATCCCAGACAAGTGTATGTAACTGAGTTTTTTTTTATAACTTACAGGCCTCTACAGCCTTGGAAAGGAAACCCTTTTGGTTGATTTGGCAAAGACTTTCAATTCTTGGGTAGTTGTAAGCCCCCAGAGGCTGGAATTACTCACTATCTTAGAACTTGAAGATGTTTTTTCAATTGAAGAAGGGGCTGGACGAATCCGTGTGGTGGACATGTCTGAAGTTAATTATGCTAATATGGTTAAATGGAATTGTATCCATCCTACCATAGCTATTCTTCCCACCAGTCGCAAAGTGAGGGTCTGGCACAAGGATGTCCATGTGGTTCCGTATTCGGACCATTCTTCATATGAAGAACTTGTGGATTTTGTTTCAGAATTAAAGCCTTGTTCCATTATTCCTGTGGTGAAAACACAGGAGTGCATATCTTTTCTAAAACCCTACTTAAGTAATGATGGATCAAAAGCATATGTAAAGATTCCCGAGTCAGTTAAAGCATTTATGAAAAGACAAGATTTCTCAAGGACAGTGTGTTCTAAAAAATTCAAAGTTCCAAGAAAGAGTTCGCCTCGAGGGGTTGAATTTGAGTCTCCTGATAAGAGTGTCAGTCCATCACTGTCAATAGTGCGTTGTGGAGATCTACAGAAAATCACAACAAATACAGCAAACTGTAAGAGAGAGCACAATGACCATTTTTATACAAACTTAAAACCTGAACAAGCACCAATACCTTTGACAGAATCAACAGGGCTTGTATTAAACAAGGACAGAACTCTGACTGACTCTCCTTATTTTGTCAAAAATCAGTCATCCTCTGAGAATGAATTTGAAATGCCTTCTGCAATTTTGTCTTCAAAACACAGCTCATCAGACTCTTCTCTATTATATAATGAAACAAGGTTGAATGTTCATCCTAGTATCTCTGTATCACCACATATGCCTTTTTGTTTCAGCAAAGTTGATGGACTTTCGCTGTTGCCCTGCGTGAAACGGAAGAAGTTTGATTCAAGGCACTTTCATCTTCAAGTTGAGAGATATTTAGAAAAATATATTAATAGAAGAGATCAAGGTAATATATTTGTACAGTCTCTCCCTCTGTTATCGCTGTGTTCTGGCTGGGAAATAAATCATGTTACCTCTTCCAGGAGAGCTGGGAATGTTTTGGGGTCAAGGGGGAAACACTGCAAAAAAAGAAAATTAGGTTTGTTATTAATCTAGTAATAAAGGGTTAGAATCTTCTGAAGGGCTGTAACAAGCTTCATGTTATGTCACCTAATTTATTCTTTGCTGTTTTTTTTTGTTTTTTTTATGTTTTTGATTAAGGTTTCCTACATTGACAGCTGGAGGCTTAATGGTCATGTTCCTTAACCAATACAGACAAAAATTGTAAGGGCCAAATTTACTAAGCTGTGGGTTTGGAAAAGTGATTTTAGCTGACATTTTCTAGTATGTGAAAAGAAAGTGAGAGCTAGAATCTGATTGGTTGCTATAGGCAACATCTCCACTTTTCCAAACCACCAGCTTAGTAAATCTGGCCCTAAATCTCTGAAAATAGCAGAGTGGTAGGGCATCTTCTGTGCTTGTTTGGTAATTGAACACACAAACATATGAATTAGCAGCTCCATCATTTTGTAAATGATGTTCTTTTCAGTGGTAAAAGGTTACATTTATAGATTGGATGGGACTCATTAGCTTCCAAAGCAAAATATAACAACTGTACATGAAATTAAAAGAAAAGAAATAATCCAATTCACCCGCCATGTTGCAGCTCCTCTCAGACCGACCTAAAGCCAGAGTGTAAATTAAAAACTGCTGGCCTAGGAAATATATGGAAGAGGCAGGAGTCGCCCCCTCTTCTAATTGAGGAAAATTGACAGCTGCTCTGGCTTTCATTTTCTCAAATTAGAAGAGGGAACAGCTCCTCTATTCATCTGCTCCTGTTTGGTCAGGTGTGGGTCCTGGGCACCCATGGTGCCCCAATCTTCTGGGCATCCATTGGTGCCCAGGGCATTTCTCACATTCGTTACACCACTGGTCATGCACCTTATTGCGAGCTTATTGGTTGGTCTCTGTTGTAGTCTTCAGTTCTTTATTATCTATCAATCCTGTTTCTCATTTAATAGCAAAGCACACACCCTCATTGCCATATCCTTTGATTTTATAGGAAATCACACTGCAAGCAGTGCCGTCATAATACACCTCCAGTCTGATATGGTCAGCCTTTGTCTAAGGATTGCCCTTTTCTTGTTATTGCCATCAGTGCTGCTAACAGTGAAAAACAATGGTTTTCATTCAATAAGTTAATTAACCTTCAGGTTTTCTTATTGGTAATAATGGTGCTATCTATAACATCATTGGAAAATGGTAAATGTCCTAAACATTTAGCGCCTCTGAATGTGTGCTAATTTGCAGATCTAATGTAAGTAAAATCTTTTTATGAAATTGTCTTAAGATAGCCACATACAGATTGATCCTGCGCATCTTTATCAATGGAAATCTTTAAAGAGTAAGTTATAAAACTATAGTTTGACTGTTTCCTTTTTATTTCTTTGGCTTTTAGGTGCTACCGTTGTAAGTCCATCCCAAGATTCTGAGGAAGAAATGGAAGTGTTCCCCGTATTTAATCTGCAAAGAAAAAAAATGTGGCTTAGTCACATTTAATTTACAAATGAGCTGTGAAATGATCATGAGTTTGTGGTTTTGGTTTTTTTTTTGTAATATTTGTAGATACTAAATGAACATATTTTTGTAAAATGTATTAAAGTTTTCAGGAAAAAATTGCTAGTCTTTATTTTATGTGATCAGTTGTGTTTTGTACTTTTGATCTAGTTTTTCGGTCTATGGTATAGTAGTATCCTGTTTCAGAATGTTTCTACAGTTGTGTGGAACACATTCAGGGACATATAGAGGAAGCTACTCATCGACATGTTTAAGAGACAAGTAGGTTGGTACATGTGTCTCTGCAACTATTCTGCATCATCCACTCTAATTTGATTTGTTCATTATATTAACAAGTACAAGACATCAGTACAAAGCAAAGGAAAAACTCAAGTTAATTCTGTAATGTTAAACTATTTCTCTACTATTACAAAAAAAGTAACAAGAAATATATCTATAAAAAGCTGGAACAGAAAGAACACCTCATAACGGTTAATTATAATCTAAAACAATAAAGGTGTTCAAACTTAAAACAAATTAAACACAAAATACTTGCTATGGACATTTACCTGTCATCCTGTGCAAACCAGTCAGTGGCCTGAGGTGACAGCTTTTGTTTGAATGCTTACAGCTTTTAAAAAGGATATTTTTGTAATACTTAGATGGATGGAAGGAAACGAGAGAAGCTACAATAAAGAGCCGTTGGGGACATTCCGCTATTAACACTTTTGTCACCTCAATTAATTTCTGTTAATACTTGCCAAAGACCAGGCAGTTCCATCGGATGTGGATGTAGTTACCCAGGTCTGCCTGACATTGCCAAAAATCTGCTGAGGAGCACTCAGCCAATCAAAGAAAGAGGGCACTCTGTGCCATCGCTTAATGTGTTTAAATTCGATTTCTGCTACCATGAGATTTAGGGAGCACAATGTTAAGAGTCTGAACATTTTAGACCAGAAGTTCTTACACTTTTCTGGTACCAGTTACCCAATAAGTAATTAGGTCTACTGACCAATCACATTCACTCCTCATTACCCTTTCCTTAACTGCTTTTTCACTTCTATCCCTTCTCTCTCTTTGCTTTGGCAATGCTATTAGCACATCAACTCCTTAGTCATTTTACATATGTTTTTAAGCTCCATGTTCTATCCCTCTTGTATATTTACATACACTGCTGATACATTGCGCTAAACAAGAAGAATGATGTGCTACACAGGTTATCCAATACTTCTACTCTTATGAAGTGTAGCACAGCAGATGAGAATGTAAGGTAAGGATACTAATGTGTCGGAAAGCCTGCATAGCATAGGAGAGACATTTTTATGCTGGGGATTGTGCTTTTGATTAAGAAAACCTAATCCGAAAATTCAGGTACATTTTTTTTTTTTTGTGAAGAATTTCTGGCCAGAACCCGACCTTAAGTATTCAGCATGGATCTCTGTGCATGCATAATGCTACATCATACGTAAGGATGTACACATGATTAGTGTGCTCGCCTCCTGTGCAGAGAATGAACACAGCACCCTTTGGACTGTGGCTATTTCCAAGATCCCACTAATGAAGTCATACCTATGGAAAAAACACGTAGGGTTTGGTTACTGCTATTGCCTCTGCTTGTCTTTTCTTGTGGAGCTGGAGCTTCTATCTATCACCAGCCACCAGGTAGTATAGCTTGCCCAATGGTGCTTACTTGATGATATGCACCGTGGGCCTGATCCAGACCTACAGCTGCGGCCGTAATTTCCCTGTTATGAAGGTTGTGCCATTACGAGAAGGGGGCTTTCCTCCCCTTTACGCATGCCATATCTCCGCCGTCAAGGCAGATAGGCATGCAAATTAGGGAATGGGGCGGAGGTAGCCCCATTACGATCAGCATTGCGGCCATAAGGCCGCAGAGCTGATCGTAATAGTTAGGGAAGGATCGTAACAGCGTGCACTCCCCGCTACGATGACGGCCGTACAGACCTCGGACGGCTATAAGGCGCCCGTAGGTCTGGATCAGGCCCCGTGTGTTTACGCTTTTAAATTAATATGTTGGTACACTGTTCTTGAATGTAACTATCTAATTTTATTAAATAGAGTATGGTGCAGCATGTCTGTGCTTATTACTCTTACATTTTCTTTCGCTAGTAAGAGTAGGAACATCTACAGAAGGCAGCAGAGACTTTTTTTACATTATTAGAAAGCGCACCCGTATAACTATATATATTCAGAGTAGCTGTTTTGGGGACCTCTACTGGTGGTGAGCTCACAATTTAAAAATACATGATATATGACAGTTTTAGTGTTAGGACCATCAAAACAGAGAAGCCTTGTAAGTGGCTGGTGGCTTATCATATATTTGCAAATGTATGTAACAAATTTTCTGACTCCTTTTTTAAAGATAGAAAGTCATTGTTAATTGCAAGAATGCTGGGGTGCCTTTTTTTGTATCTGTATATAAATAGATAATAAAAATGATATGCATATTAGTATTGTGGTCACTAGAATGCATTATCTATTGTATGACAGTGCTAGGATGTAGTCCTTATTCTATAAAAATGATTAGGATGCAGTCTTTATTGTATAGCAATGATTAACATGCAGTTTGTGTTGTATGACGGTCACTAGGATTCAGTCTGTATTGTAGGATGGACACGAGAATGCATCATCTATTGTATGGCAGTGCTAGGATGCAGTCTTTATTGTATATCAGTGATTAGCATTCAGTCTGTATTGGAAGGTGGTCAGTAAGGTGCAGTCTGTATTGTATGCCAGTCTCCAGGATGCATTCTTTATTGTATAGTGATGAATAGGATGCAGTCTGTATTGTATGGCTGACACTTGAATGCAGGGTGTATTTTATAGTGACGACTAGGACGCTATCTGTATTTTATAATTAATTATATTAATTTTGTATTAACGACGCTTAGCACGCCCATACTGTACAATTTAAATGCCTCATCCCGCCCTTGGTGCGTGGTTACGGCTTTCCTATGGCAGGCACGCCCCCATGATCGGTAATACAAAGCGGTTACAATTAAGGCACATATGCAAAGATTTTTAGACCGTAACATGAGCGTATCATCTGCCCCACGCATGCGCAGTAAGTACAAATGGCAGTTTTTACGCTTACAATCAGTGTAAAACCGCATCCGAGCGTAGGTCTGGATCAGGCCCATTGACCGGTTTCCACTGTATCCTACCAGTGCTATAGCTGTGCCTTCACTATACGTCCCTACTATTCCTGTACTCGGATCCCATTCACCGTCTCAGTGTCTGCATCTGTGAGGAGGGCCACGTTGGGGACTCTGATGAATAGTTAGACACCTCCAGTTAGATGTGCTCCATTTTTGGACTGCCATTTTACATTTTATTAAAGGAGGGCATAAATGTATAGTTTGCAGGTGTCACGATCGTGGTATTTTGCTCAGTACTTTTGTTTATCTTAGCTTTGATCATGTGACTCACTCTGCGAGATTTCACTTCCTGGTTTGTTCTGCTGCTCTGCCCTCCTTTCACTTAGACATTCCTCATTGTTTTCTCTTACCACCCGCTTTGTTTACATATTTGAGACATTATCATGCAGATGCATACTCACTCGCTATGTATATTGCATATATTTATAGTTATTTTCAGATATTTTTTTCACATATGCCATTCTGTCCCAAATATATTTTATAAAATATGCTTCTGTTGATAATCTCTGTTCCTCGTGTTCCCATATTGAAGATGAGAGGTGTACAAATAACCTAAAAGTGTTATATAGAGGACAAAGATTAAGTGACGACGTGGTGGATATTACTTTATGCAAAGCATGTCCCACCTGAACTCCAGCTAAGTGAGGGTGTGAGATGAAGTGGTGAATGATTAGTTATGCCCAAAAGTCCCTCTGTGTGAGAGAGAACTTGTTTTGAGTCTCCCGGAAGGAAGGAAAGTAAACTATCCCCTAACAGCAGCCTCTAAATAGAGGTGTGTGATTTGTTTACCATTTGCCATTGCAATTCACAATAACACAACTTGCCACAAGATGGCAGCAATGGTTAAAAACAAAATAGTTTACTGCCTTTATACATTTATTTTTGTTATCAACAATGCATATGAATAATCCACAAAGCAGTTTTGCTTGTTTGTACTATTTGTACTTGTTTAAGAACATGCAATTCTTATCACAATAGCTGTTCTTCATAGATGTTACATTGAAACATGACATGTGGCAGCCACTTTATACACACATTTCCTCTAAACCTGTTTAATTCCTCTAGCCTTTCTTTGTATGTTTTGTGACACATGCCAGGCACCATTTTATTTGACCTTCATTACATAGTCTCTAAGGTATTTGTGAAATTCTGGAGGTATAGCCCTAGAACCAAACACAGTGTTCTAGAGACCACACCAATGATGTATAAAGTGACATTACTACTTCTCTCCTTCTGCTGTATATCAGGCACATTATTAATGTACATATTAGGGACAGTATACCAGGCACATTATTAATGTACATATTAGGGACAGTATATCGGGCACATTATTAATATACATTTTAGGGACAGTATATTAGGCACATTATTAATGTACATATTAGGGACAGTATATCAGGCCACATTATTAATGTACATATTAGGGACAGTATATCGGGCACATTATTAATGTACATATTAGGGACAGTATATTGGGCACATTATTAATTTACATATTAGGGACAGTATATCTGGCATATTATTAATGTACATTTTATGGCCAATATATTGGGCACAATATTAATGTACATATTAAGGACAGTATATCGGGCACATTATTAATATACATTTTGGAGACAGTATATCAGGCACATTATTACTGTACATATTTAGACAGTATATCAGGCACATTATTATTGTACATACTGTATTAGGGACAGTATATCTGCCACATTATTAACGTACATATTAGGGACATTGGGCCTGATCCAGACCTACGCCGATGCACTGTGCTTACTAAAGCACAGCGTATCAGCATTCACTTTCTCCGGCACTCCCCCTGTTCGGGCGTATGGTCCCTTCCTTACGCCGGCTGAAGGCTACCCTAACTTCAGCCGGCGTAAGGAAGGGGCCATACGCTCGCACAGGANAAACTACCTCCCCCCGCCCACCTACACTAACCTGAACGTAGGGACGCTGGGGGACATCCCCTCCAGCGTCCCTACGGCGCTGCTACGGACACCCGATCCCCGATCGGGCGTTGCCGTAGCGACGCCGGGCAAATGTTGCATGCACAGTTTGGCTTACGTTTCAAGCTCTTCTGAGCTCTTTCTCAAAGTTGGGAACTTTGAGAAAGAGCTCAGGAGAGCTTGAAACGCGTAAGTCAGGAGCCGGTTTTCAGAGTAGGACGTCATTCTCCAGGGACCCGACAGCGAGGCTGGTGAGAACGCCGCACTTGGGCAATACATCTGGCGGTGTACACCACTCGTGATTGCATCCTCCATTCTTTCCTGGTATGCTGTCCTGTTCTAATTGTTTTGATGTTGTTATGGATTGTGTTTAATTAAAGATTGTTTGTTTTTACCTTTTCATGTCTTCATTTGGAGCCAAGGATTATTCATTGAAAATGGACTTGTAAGACCTTTTAAAGATTTATCCTCTGGAATCCCTCCATTTTAATTTTAATATGGACTATATTTGTTTATGAACTATATTTATACTTGAGAGGAAGAACTTGCGATTTTATTATTGTTTGATATATTATCTATTTATATTTCTCCACTGGCACCCCTCTTATTTTTCTTATTTTCTCTGAGGATAAACCTTAGCGCCTGGAAACCCTCACCATTATCTATTTCTAATTTGTACTTTATTGGAAGATTTGAGACTTCTCCAGGGAGGGGTTCTGGCTGCCTATAGGTTTGCATTTTACTAGTCAGGGGTCATATACTTTTATTTTGCTGCCCCTTGTAATGTCCAGCCTCCATGTCTGCCTCTTTATTATTTGTCTAGCCTCCATGTGTGCCCCATATAATATCCAACCTAATATCTGCCCCTTGTAATGTCCAGCCTCCTTGTCTGCCTCTTTATTATTTGTCCAGTCCCCATTGTCTTCCCCTTCAAATGTCCAGCCTCCATTGTCTGCCCCTTCAAATGTCCAGACTCCATTGTCTGCCCCTTTAAATGTCCAGACTCCATGTCTATCCCTTATGTCCAGCCTCCATTGTCTGCCCCTTATGTCCAGCCTCCATTGTCTGCCCCTAAAGTCCACCCTCCATTGTCTGCCCCTTATGTTCAGCCTCATTTTCTGCTCCTTATGTCCAGTCTCCATTGTCTGCCCCTTGTTTCCAGCCTCCATTGTCTGCCCCTTATTTCCAGCCTCTGTTACTTAACTTTGATGGTTTCTCACTTCCTTCGTGGCGCTCTCTCTCTCTCTCTGTCTGTCCCACACTGTCTCTCCCGGTCACGTGGTGAGATAGTGGTAATACAGGGATACTACGGGAGCCCTGTAGGCCCAAATCAGTTTCTAGAATGGACGTGACTGCATAGGTTCGGTCACTGCCATTCACAGTAACAGGTTTGGTCCTACAGGGCTCCTATAGAGCCCTGTATTATCTGTACTGTGCAGTGTAAATCCCTGCCACATATACAGCGGCACGGGCATTACAAAAAAACTAAACAAATTTGTCCCGAGAGTCTGATCTCTTGGGACAAGTTGTGAAGCGGGGTAGTCCCCCAAAAGCGGGAGGTATGTTAATGTACATATTAGGGACAGTATATTGGGCACGTTATTAATGTACATATTTGAGACAACACTATTAAATCTTACTCTGAGTTGTCATACATGTTTTAATAGTTTCACTATTTTAATATGTATTAATAAACTATATAACATGTAACACAATATAAAGGTGACATGCATTTAAAAATGACTTAGGGCCAGATTTAATAAGCTGCGGATTTGGAAAAGTGGAGATGTTGCCCATAGCAACCAATCAGATTCTAGCTGACATTCTCTAGCATGTAATAAGAACGTGAGAGCTAGAATCTGATTGGTTGCTATGGGCAATATCTCCACTTTTCCAAACCTGCAGCTTAGTAAATCTGGCCCTTAATATTTATTTTGCGGTATGTTCTTAGTTTAAGCAGACTGTTGATAAATCCTTTAGAAAAGCAGATCATGGGCTCCATTTACTAAATGTAGATTATTTCATTTTCAGGAAATAAAGGACACTTTCATTTAGTAACACTGATTGCTATGGAAAACTAGGGTTTAAATACATTTCCTGGTTACTCTATACATATTTTTAGATTTATTTATCAATCCTTTATATATGGTTTATAAATGGGGAAAAAATAATAAATAATAAGCTTTGTAAAATAGTTGCTTTTGGCAATAACAGACTTGATGCACTCATTCCTTCACTACCATTCCCAAATCTGGACCTCGAGGCCGAACCATATGCAGACTTCATCGCCAGACAACCACATGAAGAATGCCTGGTGACAGCTGCCGGACGATATCTGAAAAATGGTAACAGTGACAGGTAAGTAAACCATCACATATCCTTATCCTAACCTTCCCCTTCTACCAGCCTAACCCTAACTCTCTATGTCCCTCAGCTAAACCCAAACCCTCTCTGACTTGTAGCCTGACCCTAGCCTTCCCCTTTTTATGCCTAATTTTAACCCTCCATGACCCGCTGCCTAACCCTAACCTACCCGTTATTGGAAATGGGTAACTGTCGAAATACAGTCATTTGACAATCACCCGTTCCCAATAGTAATTTAGTTTATTTTTCTGCACTGATGCTACCTCAGATACTGATACAGCCTCATTACAGTTGTCAGCTGTATCAGTGTCTGAAATCAGCCATTTTAACTGGCAACTGCATCCCATAAACCCTTAGATGCGGTGTGTAAATGTTCAGGTATGGCCCTGCAGATGGAAAGCCATAAGTGTGCATTTATAGAAATCTTATAGCGGACCTCTGCAACTGGAGGACCGCTCACAGTACCCTATTATATCTAAACCCGCTTTATTGTTAATAATATATAATATAATATTAAGATAGATAGATAGATAGATCTTCTATCTTTAAAAAAGGAGTCAGAAAATTTGTTACATACATTTGCAAATATATGATAAGCCACCAGCCACTTACAAGGCGTCTCTGTTTTGGTGGTCCTAACTCTAAAGCTGGCCACACACTAGAGCGATTATTGTACACTTTCATTTAGTAACACTGATTGCTATGGAATACTAGGGTTTAAATACATTTCCTGGTTACTCTATACATATTTTTAGCTTTGTAAAATAGTTGCCTTTGGCAATAACAGACTTGATGCACTCATTCCTTCACTACCATTCCCATCATGGGCAGAGTGCTATATAACAGAAATGCAACCAAATACATCAACTGACTAGTACTTCACAATACAGCAAAGAGATATGTGAACTCTATCAAATGCAAGAAGCATCCTAGTGGCCGCCATCCGGGTGTGGGTCCCCAGTAAGAATGGCCCTATTTCGATAAGGCCATTTTCTCCCAGCCAGTTTCAAACTGGCTGGGATATCAATTGCTTATGCCTCAATGAGGCATAGCAATCAATCCCCAGAGCACCGAACACGGTGCTCCAAAAGGTAAGTGTTAAAACAAACCCCAATCCTTCCCCTATTTCTAACCCTAACCCTCCCCATTACCCTAACCCTCCCTTCCTCACAACCTGACCCTAACCCTCCCTTCCCCGCAACCTGACCCTAACCCTCCCTTCCCGGCAGCCTGACCCTTACCCTCCTTTGCTCGCAGCCTGACCCTAACTAACCATTCCCTGCAGCCTGACCCTAACCCTCCATTCCCGGCAGCCCGACCCTAACCCTCCTTTGCTCGAAGCTTGACCCTAACTCTCCTTTGCTCGCAGCCAGACCCTAACCCTCCGTTCCCGGCAGCCTGACCCTAACCCTCATTTGCTGATCCTAACCCTAACCCTCCCCCTAAGGCTAAAAGTCAGTGGAGAGGTTTCTCACCTTTCTGGTGTTCCGGTGCAGCGTTGGGTGCTGTGGAAGCGGTGGCGGCAATTTTGAAAGCCTTTCCGAAAATGAATGGGTGAGTATGCATCGATATACTCACCATTCCACCGCCACCACCCAAAACAGAGAGCATCATATTGACTACCACCCGGTGAGAGAGTAGGAACTGGCCTATAGGCCCCACGGCTTTTAGAGGCTCTGCAACAATGGTTTATAATAATATTGACTTGATCTTGAAAGAAAATTACAATTATATTGTTTCCAAATGATAAAATAAATAATCAATAAAAAAAAAAAACCGGTTTGTCTCTTAAAAGCTCATCTTCTGTCAGATGTCAGTTTGTAAATATTTTCAGTGCAAGCACAACCTACATACGTGTTACATACAGCAGTGATGTTCATCTCCATCTAGCGGGCGACGTGCATACTACTTAGTTCAATGAATTCCCACTATGGTGCGTGCGAGGGGGCCCTGAGATATCGACTGCAGGGTTTAATCAGGCACTGCTACCACCCAATACAGACAACAACTTAGTGACTGCCATAGATTGCTATAAGCATCCTAGTTCTGTTCAAACAATAGATGGACTGCTGGTGTCCTCAAAAGGCGTTAATTGCCTTTAAGACCTAGAGCCCATCTGCCTCTGTTCTTTTTAATGTATAGAGTACAGCTAACAATTAAAGTAAGAACAGACGGATAAACTTCAGTGTGTATCAAGTGTTTTCCAGATTTATCAGGTCCGGCTAGTACTTTCTTACTTTTCCCAAGGTCTTAATAGAATAGAAATATTGGGCCCATACACAGATCTGCAAGTGCAAAAATAATTAGACCTAAAACTTCCATTTTAAACAAATAAATTGAAGAAGCACTTAGAGTTTAGGACAATTGTTGACATTTATTGTACAAAATAAATTAAAGATCAGCAATAGCTGTAAAACTTGCAGCACAATATCACAAAAAAATATTGCTTCCAAATGAGTCAATGCTCACCAGGATGTTTCTTCTCTTCTCCTCACCAAGGTCCGCTCGGGTGATCCTCCGCCGGCTGATGATGTTACCCAGTCAGTCGGCCGCTAAAGCTCCACAATGTCCGCAATAATGACATGTTATATAAACGTGGATCAGTGGCTCACGCCTCCACTCCCATGTCCTCGGTTCTCTGACATTTTAGTGTTCTGACCAACCATCTTGTCAGTTACAGGGCTTTGCTGCAGCACCCGAGAGGCGTAGTTTTTTTCCCAGATAGCTGGCAATGCATGGATGCAATAGAACCAAACTACCGGGCGCTCACTGGAAGTCCATTTATATAGATGTTTCTCATAAAGTTGCATTTGTAGAAATGTAAAATAAGAAAAAAAAGGGTAACAAAATCTAAAAAGAAGCACGTATTGATTAAGAAATAAAAGGTATTTTAAATGACAAAACTGTCACTATATTTACAACAGGGATTCATTAACACATTGCACGGTAGAATAGTAATAACTTTCATGTGAGCTTATATTATAATGTAGTGATCACATTTGGTCAAGAGACACCACAGCATGGGACAGTCATGTGTCTTATATTCAGCCAGCCACACTCACTGATGCCATATTATAAGGCAACAGGTGGCAGGATAACCTCATAAATGGTTATCATGTGTTTCGCAGTTTTTTTACTCATTGGATACATAACGCTGTATTTTTATCCATGGAACCAAAACCCAAAAGGTTTCTGGGATACCGTGCATAGCTAGGTATACAGCAGCTGTGTAAGCTTTTTAAAATGGCAGGGATGTCTCTGAATAAATGCACAAGTGAGCGTGATTTTAATTGTAACTAATTACGGCACAAATCACAGTCATGCCCTTTATTCATTAAAACTTAATACTTAATTTATTTAGAGTTGAGTTTGGACACGACTTCTAACAACTCTAAGTCTGTTTGCCGACCTCCAGTTAGGCACAGCATTGATTTGCCAAGGTGACAATGTGCCACTTCCGTCTTCAGATTTCCTGTGTCCTACGGATACATGCAGGGTTGTGGATCACCATTTCTGTATCTTCATGTGCTCATGCGCAGACTTCAGACATCATATCCCGGGCTTAGATAAGCTATACAATTGAAATACGACCCTATTGCCACCACATCCTGCTGGACCGACTTCCAGCACGGAAATCTGGACCTTGAGGCCGAACCATATGCAGACTTCATCGCCAGACAACCACATGAAGAATGCCTGGTGACAGCTGCCGGACGATATCTGAAAAATGGTAACAGTGACAGGTAAGTAAACCATCACATATCCTTATCCTAACCTTCCCCTTCTACCAGCCTAACCCTAACTCTCTATGTCCCTCAGCTAAACCCAAACCCTCTCTGACTTGTAGCCTGACCCTAGCCTTCCCCTTTTTATGCCTAATTTTAACCCTCCATGACCCGCTGCCAAACCCTAACCTACCCGTTCATGGAAATGGGTAACTGTCGAAATACAGTCTTTTGACAATCACCCGTTCCCAATAGTAATTTAGTTTATTTTTCTGCACTGATGCTACCTCAGATACTGATACAGCCACATTACAGTTGTCAGCTGTATCAGTGTCTGAAATCTGCCATTTTAACTGGCAACTCCCATAAACCCTTAGATGCGGTGTGTAAATGTTCAGGTATGGTCCTGCAGATGGAAAGCCATAAGTGTGCATTTATAGAAATCTTAGAAACATACGTGCGTAAGTACGCACGCAGAGTTAAGGGTGCCCTATGGAGGTGTAAGTCACCGAAAACCCGTCCAGGCTAGGGGAGTGTCATGGGTGTTGCTTTGCTAAGTGCGTGCATAAAAACACGCTTGTAGTAAACATGCGTCTGTGAATCCGGTCCATCGTTACTAACAGCTGACTGTCAATTAGCCACTAATATACCCTGGTATGACGGTTCTTATGTGAAATATGGAACACAATCCCCCTTATTGAGGGTTTAAGGTTTCTATTCAGCATATGGATACTCTGTGCTTTTGAATGCCACTATTACAAGTTTGAAACCTATCCTATGCTTCACTCCATGTATAAGTGAATTATATAAAACCCTCTATTTGCAGTGTTATGTACAGTTGATCTAATATACCAGGCTGATTATTCAGTCTTTTGAATGCTTATATGCAATTGTGTGAGATCTTATTGTTATTATATTTGATATCCATTTGGCACTTACCCAGTAACAAACCATAACATTCTATCTTTAAAATAAAAGTCAGAGAATTTGTTACATACATCTGCAGATATATGATAAGCTACCAGCCACTTACAAGGCGTCTCTGTTTTGGTGGTCCTAACTCTAAAGCTGGCCACACACTAGAGCGATTATTGGCCCAATCTTACAATTATCGTGGATCGGGCCCAAAATCGCTCTAGTGTGTGGTACAGACAGATTTGTAAAACCTCAGACTCTGGGACAATAATCTGATCGAAGGGAATTCCCAACTGATTATTGTAGGGTGTGGGCAAGTCATATTATCGGACCTTGTACCTCCACTTCCTGGCTGCGGTTTCTCCATCTGTCTGACTGAGTCAGACAGACAGACAGACAGGGAACTGAAGAAGGAGGTGGAGGTGCCACACACTACTGTCATCTAGCCCTTTAGAAAGCTGCAGAACATCTCACACTGACATCTGTCAGTGTGAGAGGTTCTGTACAGACACAGTGCTGTGCAGTCTCTCAGTGTGAGAGGTTCTACATAGCACTGCAGAACCTCTCACAGTCAAAAAATGTTTAGTCAGTCACCCAAAAGGCTGGCTGTAAGGGACTCCTGTCAAGATTCCTATCATATACACAATGGAATTTCATACCACTATGGGGTGCCATGAAAATGAAACTTCCTTCAGAAAATGTTTTACAGAGGCAAAAGAGCATCTAATTGAATATCCAACTTAATAAGCTAAATAGAAGTGCCTTATATTTTCTTGCATAAAACATTTTTTTTCCAAATTAAGTTATGGGAATCTACAAAATTGTTGTAACAATGGACTTTCCATATAGGTTTTTTCCCCATAGGCTTAACTGAATTACATTTTAAAATGTCTGCAATTACTCAGCATTGGGTCTTTCATGTAAATGGTAGACCACACATTCAGTAATATCAAAATATATAAATTATTAAGCATCAGTCATATTTTTTTTTTCATTTCACAAATTGTGAAACCTGTTAGATAATAGTTCACTTGATCATGAATATAATTAACACTATACTAAGAAGTTATGCTTTACTGAATCTGCTTGACTGAATTGAAATGGTAATTAGTGTTGGATTCCCCCACAGGCACTATTTTTTGTGTTACTTGAGATTAACAGCCACATTTTGTTACAGGAATGTGTTTTTGGTAATCCCAGTGCACTCCCTTTTCTATTAGAAAGTTGTCTAAAATTCCCAGTTACTGAAGCAAAAAGCAAACAGTGAATCACCTGGAGCCACAAAAGATCACTTATCATTAGTCTACATTGTGTTACAGATAAAAGGGCTTTTCCTGTGTTAATGGCTGATGAACTACAATAGACACAAAATAAATTCTACTGGGAATTTCTCCCCAAGAGTGTTAATTAAAGATCTACTTCCAAACATAGTTTTAAACACAATGGCAACATCTAGGAGCATATGATCAAAGCTGTCTATTAAGGAGTCTCACAACTCTGACCCACAGGAAGAAATGGGTCCTAAATGAAACTTAATGTGGTTTTAGAGTAAATGCTTAAAGGCAATTATATGATTTTCAAGCAGATTTCTTGCACTGGGATAACATCAGTGATATTGAGCAATTTTCTGCTATTGACACTACAATATAGGTCATGATAATAATTAATTTTATGCAAGTAATATTTTTGGGATTTTAAGAGGTTCATTTTGATGTATGTAATTACTTTCCATTTTTTATTACCAAACACCAGAAAAAAGTGATCCAAAACTTGTACAATTTGGCTGCTCAACTGCATGAAAATTACATAGTTCCAATAATAACCAATAATCCATGGCTGCTTACTTTTGGCAGCTTCCCTCTGGGAGATCCCGGAGAGAAGCTAGCGACGCATGTGGGGGGCGGGGCTTAATGATGCAGTTTATGTAAATCGCGTCATTAGGCTCCGCCTCCTGCCTCATACTGCCCCGTTTTTATTTGAAATAGGGGTCGGGACGGGGCTTGATGCCGCAAATTGCGTCATCAAGTCCCTTCCTGTGCCTAGCAACCATAAAAAGTTATGACTCTAGGAAAAATAAACCCAATTTACCCAACCCAATGCAAACCAAATGCAAAAGTGGCTGAAATCTGATCTGAATTGCCAAAAATGACAGGAAGTTCGGAATGTAGTTTCCTGTCCACTGTAAGGACTCCTGAGACACAGATCTGTACAGAGATCCAACTTGTGTTCCATATGGCCATTCTCTCTAGGAGCAATTATCTGGTCCCTAGTGGAAAGAGATAATAAGCTAAAACAGGAAATTAATATTAGTTTGATGGTAACAAGGGAAGAACAACATGGTTTTGTGGCTGTTTCCTGCACTATGAAGCTGCAAATAAATGCAGAGTAATAGTATTGAAAAACAATACATAAGGAAATGGTGCTAATGAAAGAGTAACAAAAAAAAACTCATAGGGGTCTTATTGTCAGACAACACTTCCTTTCTATCCCATGAGAATAATGCATCTAAAGTGACAATTTTCTCCCGTTGATGACATTGCTTCTCTGAAACTAATAAAGTTGTTAGATCATATTCATTTGACCTTAGTTTAATCAGCAAAACATAAGAGAAAATGACACTGGATTGCTGAATGGAAAAATGTACCTGTAGAAATTACTTAGGCAGAAATGAAGGTTGCAGAAAGGTTGATGGATACAATGATTTCACATTGAGCTTAACAAGTCTTATTATTTTCATTTATTTAAATTATGGAAATTAGACTCTTATTATTTTATTAATATATATTGACATGAACATTCTTTCTGTTACATACTGCATAAATACAGTTTATAAGATCTTTGCTACTGTCTATAAAGCATTATTTAATAATAGTACTATAATGTTCGAGATTCACTTCACTTTACTTTAAGTATGAACAAATATGTAAAAAGTAATTGGTAGTTTACTTATGACTTGGTGAAAAGCACAAACCCCAGATCCATATCTCCCCCTTTAACGTTGTACTAGGCCGGCTGCAGTATTGCCATGTTTGGAAAAGGGCAACCTATTAACAAAGGGCAATGATAGACAATGAAACCAAAAAGAGAAAATGTTCCTGCACTATTCAAATGGCAGAAAAAAGGTCCTATTGTATGGACAATCCTTAAGTAGAAGCACAATAGAAACCACCTAAGGTGGGTACAAACCAACAATGGTAAATAACACTTAAAGCAAAAGGGGCCAAAAACCAGAGACATAATTTGTAAACAGCGCCACACACAAAGGCACACAGCAATCCACACTTAGGCTGGCCACACACTTTTCGGCGCATACACACAATTATCGTGGATTGGGCCAAATATCGCTCTAGTGTGTGAGAAAAAAATGATTATCAATCGGGAATTCCGATCAATGAGATAATTGGAACCTAGCTGCAATTTTTGGAGCTGCGTAGTGTTCTGCAGCATTCTGCCCTCTCTTCCTCTATGTAAAACGACTGCCGGACAGACATTTAGCACAGAGGGAGAGAGGGCAGAGTGCTGAAGAGCCTCTCACACTGACAGGCTGCAACGCTGTGTCTAGTAAATGGAGTCCATAATTTGTAAACAGCGCCACACACAAAGGCACACACCAATCCACACTTAAGCTGGCCACACACTATAGCGATTTTCGGCCCATACACACAATTATTGTAGATTGGGCCAAATATCGCTCTAGTCTGTGAGAAAAAAAATGTTTAAATGCAGACAAAACACTCCAAAAACGCTAGAGTCTGATTATCAATCAGGAATTCCGATCAATGAGATAATTGGAACCTAGCTGCAATTTTTGGAGCTGCCCTCTCTTCCTCTATGTAAAACGACTGCCGGACAGACATTTAGCACAGAGGGAGAGAGGGCAGAGTGCTGAAGAGCCTCTCACACTGACAGGCTGCAACGCTGTGTCCTCTCTGCTTCTGTCTGGGTATACAGCGCTGTATACCCAGACAGAGGGAAAGATGACACCGCGCAGCAGCCTGTCAGTGTGAGTTTTTCCCATCCATAATCTTTTTTTGCAGTCAACCAATAAGCTCGCTGCATGGGTCTCCTGTCAAGATTGACAGGAGACCCAGCCATTCAGAGAGAGACTGCAGCCAGCCAAAAGGCTAGCTGCTGGCTCTCCTTCAGAGATTATCGTCCCCAGCCTCTGCTGTGTGTGGTGCTGATATCAGGACCTTTTCCCAGGGGAAAATCGTCTCGTTTATCGGTAGCCACACACTGGGAGCAATAATCTCTCTAGTTTGTGCCCAGCTTTATGCTGTTTTCACATCTCCACTACAACAATAACTTGTGTTTTTAACCCGGATTATTGCCATGGCTTTTCGGCGCAAAAAAAAACCTGAATAAAATACCCAGTGGGTCCCTTAAAACAATGCAGGGTAGACAGTGGAAATTTTGGGTCCCGGGTCTGCCTTGACAGCATTTAGGGCTGCAAGTGCCTCCTAGAGATAAAGTTGTTTACTGTTACCATAGCAACTGGGTCGGTACCTTTCACACCACCGCTTACTGGGTCAGACACGGGAAAAACTCTTCTCTTTTCCCTAGTCTGAGTAGTCCATCATACATAAGAAAAATGGCCATTATATCTGTTACCTGGTACATAGGTCATGTGCGTATCTTGGCGATTTTATGTGAATTGTGCATGCACAATCCAGATGTTACAAATGGAAACCCCTTACACACAAGTACAACTTCGTGCCTAAGGAGATCTGTAAGAGGGTGTGTGCCACTACTCCATAAGCTGGAAGCTAAGAAAAGTGTGTGAGGGAGGCATTTACATAGCCTGAATGGGCCGGGCTAGCAAAATCCGCACAAACATACGCAGAGTTAAGGTAGCGCTTGCACTTGACTTGCAAAGTAGGTGCGTAGTTTTGTGAATCTGCGAGTACTTATTTCCTACTATCTGTGAATCAGGAAATCCAATGAGAAATTACATATGATTTTGTTTTTGCCTATTATATACCAACTTGCTGTAAATGATTCAAGTATTTTAGCCTAGGGCAGACTTAACCCTTAATCAGGCTCTGGCTGCCAAACTGTATTACCATAGTATAAAATAAGAATATTAATTGTCTATGGCAGGCGCTCTACAACTCACTCTAACAATAAACAAATAACAAATAACATCAACATTATTAAACAAAACAAAAGAAAATGTGTGTAGCTGGGTATAGAATTTTAATACTAAACACTGAGCCCGATTCACAAATCCGCACAGAGATCCCTTCCCCATGTCCTCCCCGGCTCATTTAAATCCCTTCCCCCACTCTCTCTTCTTAAAAACACCCCTTCCCAGGGCCGGATTACTCCCAAGGCAACCTAGCCACCCGCCTAGGGCCTGGTGAGCTCCAGGGGGCCAATGCTCATGATCCATAACTGAACAGCAGCCTTGCTGTCTTATCAGATGAGAGCTGTTATTTCTGACACGCAGGCCACCTTGGGGGGTCCCAAACTGGCATCTTGCCTAGGGCCCCATGAGTTATAAATCCATCTCTGCCCCTTCCTTCTTAAATAAATATGTGCGGTCTTTAAAGGCTACACATAGTAAAACTCCATTCTTAAGTCCTACGTAGCTGGCGTAGTCAGTATTACTTGGCATGCACAGTAGGTAAATTCTTAAATGTATGCATATAAGAAGCATCAGTTTATTAGGTCTGAATCTGGTCTTTAAAGACCACGGACCGGATTCAGAGTATCGCATCCGTGTGAATTTCACACGGATGCGATGCTTTTTGAAATCACCTCCTGCTAGCAGGAGGTGACCGGCGCTAGTGAGAGATTATTACCCAGTGCCTGAAATCACGTTGTCACGATACTTCAGGCACTGGGTAATAGCCTCAGTAGCGCCCGGCATTTCCTGCTAGCAGGAAGTGATTTGCAGCGTTAACAGAGGGATTTTTTTTTTCCTCTAGCAGCTGCTCAGCGGTCCCTGGATGGCAGGGCATGGTGCCGCATGCCCTGCCATCCATGGGCATGCTGATGCTTGTAGTTCTACAAGCATCAGCATGCCCTGTTGGGGCACAACATAGGGCAGCGTTAAAAATCCGCACCTCTCATAGGTGCGGATTTTTATCATTAAAAAACCGGCGTATTTTTAGCGAAAAAAAAGAATTGAATAAGAAAAAAAAATAACGCCAGTAAAAAATTTTTTAAAAGCGTAAAAAATACGCCGGCGAAGGATTTTTTTCTAATTGAATCGGGCCCTGAGCCTGATTTACAAATCCGCACAGAGATCCCTTCCCCATGCCCTCCCCGGCTCATTTAAATCCCTTCCCCCACTCTCTCTTCTTAAAAACACCCCTTCCCAGGGCCGGAGTACTCCCAATTACTCCCAAGCAACCTAGCCACCCGCCTAGGGCCTGGTGAGCTCCAGGGGGCCAATGCTTATGATCCATAACTGAACAGCAGCCTTGCTGTTATTTCTGACATGCAGGCCACCTTGGGGGGCCCCAAACTGGCAACTTGCCTAGGGCCCCATGAGTTATAAATCTATCTCTGCCCCTTCCTTCTTAAATAAATATGTGTGGTCTTTAAAGGCTACACATAGTTGAACTCCATTCTTAAGTCCTACGTAGCTGGCGTAGTCAGTATTACTTGGCATGCACAGTAGGTAAATTCTTAAATGTATGCATATAAGAAGCATCAGTTTATTAGGTCTGAATCCGGTCTTTAAAGACCACATGTAGTGAATCTACGTGAGTAACCACTACTTAGATTGCGTAGTCTATATGACTTTAGCTACTGTTGCTAAAAGAAACAAACTATAAATAATAGTAGAGCTTAATAGATCAAGCTGAATATCATTTTATTGACACGAGTAGTAAAATGTAGTTAGGGGACATCGGGGCTGATTCAGAGTTACACATTCACCTGTTTTTAATGTAGACCTGAAAAATACCATGCTGAGCTGCAAGGGGAGGCAGATTTATATTGTAAAACCAGAATTAAAATTAGGAGGTGAAGTTTCTTAGCTCAACTCTCTTTTATAGAAGAATCATAAAGCTAATGTAGTATTTTAGTTATATGTGTAAAAGTAAAGAATTTTCCATGCATGCAATTTTTTTTCATCAATCAACACCCCTTACTTTGAATAATGGTTTAGCTGAGCTGTACACTTCCACCTAAAAAAAGGTGGATGTGTAACTCTGAATCAGCCCCCTGATGTTAAATAAATCACAGCACAATATGCAGAGTTTCAAGTTATCCTAACACAATAAGGTGAAACAGTCGGTAACACATAGTTAATACTTGCACCAGTATCCATTCATTATGATTAACAAAAGTTAGCTGTATATTACAACCAGCATGTCACCATTTTGAATAGGCCCTTTGTGATGAGTGGTTCTCTAGTTCTTGGCTTGCAGCTGTGAATCTCTCTGTCCTGGGTCTGATTTTGCTAAAGATGTTGGTATTTTCATGGAAATTGTATATGGAGATTAGCTGTCTGTTTGCTGCAAATGTTAAAATTATTTCCTGTGCGGGTTATATCCAAATATACTGCATGTAGGCGTCTATGTAGGGAATTTAGACATTTGATTCACAGAGTAGAATAATGAAAATAAATGCAGTCAGTGTTCCTGCTACAGCAATTTACTATACAAATTCATTAGGGTACGATATATGGTATATATTATTTCTTTCTGGAAAGCTCTCAAAGATCCAAAATAAAGGTGCTAATAATTTGTTTTAAATATCTATATGCATATTTACAGTTACCACTGAATTAATTGATATCATTAATGATTAAGAGCTAATAAATACTTACCAGATTATTTTCCATGTGCACAAAAAATCCTGTAGAGGTGATACAGGTACAATACTGAGCTTCCAGCAACGGATGGCCCAGGACCCAGAGTTATTGGGCTGGATCCAGACTTAAGTAAGTAAGTAAGTGCTTGAAATAAGTTACTCCTGGGCTAAACCATGTTGATTGCAGGGGAGTCATATTTCATCTGTTGCAAACAGTACTAGAGTTGAGAGGTGATCCCAAGTCTAAATAACAGGGTGATAGTAAAGCTGGTCAGTATTTCTGTGGAGTAAGCAATTCAAAGATATATCTTAACTCCCCCTGCAATCAACATGGTTTAGCCCAGCCCAGGAGTATTTCAAGCACTTACTTAAGTATGGATCCAGCCCCAGCCCATTGAGTGCAATTGTCAGGTAGCTTGATAATGGTGCAGGCTTAGTTGTTCTAGCAGTCATAGGCGTATCTATAATGGGTGCAGGGTGTGCAGTGCACACAGGCCCCTCAGAACAGGGGCCCTGTGGCATGCATCCTGCACCCAGGGTTGGCAGGAGAAGTGGGGCCATTCAGCATCTATTTCTTCCCTCTAATATCTTCCGGAGGGAAGAAAATTAGTCCCCCTTCCCCTGCGGTGGCACTGTCCCGATTCGCGGGGCGTGCCATTAAGCCCCGCCTAATTTCCAGCCCCCGAATCTGGACAGTCCTGTCTCAGGTAAGAGAGGTAGGGGGCCAATGTGCAAATCCTGCACACGGGCCCCCTCACTTCTTAAAACACCCCTGCTAGCAGTCCATGATGCTTTATACCCCTTTCACATCTGTGCCCTGCCAATATTCTGAGTCTTACAGCCTGGGATATTGCCATGGTGGCAGATCATCCCAGACCCTGGGATGATCCCTTTTCACACTGCAGGGTTGACCTTGCAAATTCCCAGACCAGGATCTGCCCTGACAGAGTGATTGGCGGCCTGCAGCTCCCAGCAAGGGATTTGTTTACTATTGCCATACCATTAGTAAACAAATCCCTCCAATCAGGTTTGTTTAGGTGAAACCTGGGTTAAGAAACCTGGGCAGTAGAGGTTTGCCCGGGTAGAGGTCTGGATCCAGCCAGTCATTAACATTGCATACATAATAATAAAAATGCAGGGTGTACAACTTTCTGTGCATATGTCAGTACTCAGTTAAAATAAGCCCAAGAAATGAAAGTGTTAAGGGAATATTTGCTGTTTTATTATCTTCTTCCTCCTCATGCAAATATTTTGTCATATTGGGAAGATGGTTTGGAAATTCCCTGCTTCTTCACCTTTTGACATGTTAAGCTAAAATTATATAATATTCCACTCATTTCCTGTTTTGTATCTGTGCAATTCTAGCGCAACGGTGGACATGATTATAACAGGACTGAGCGCTGTTTATAAACAACTAATAAGCTGCTGCCAGTTATCCATTGCGCAATTTCGGGTCTGTTCTGGGAATTCGCAGAGTGATCACTGACATGCGCATGCACCAGATGGAGGGAGAGGGCATGGACCCTGTGTTGGCTTTGCCTGGGTTCCTCCACTGCTTAGGCAGCTGTGACTGACATAAAGTAAGTAGTAAATTCTAGTTAGTTCCAGTAAGTTAAGCAGATGAAGAAACATCGCATGTACAGTATGAATATTTCCACAACAAAGCAATGGCGGACGATGCTGTGTTCAGTGCAGAATTCAGCCTCCGGGGGCCTCACCTGCTTACCATGCGTACGAGATATGTATGGTGGGTGGAAATAGGTATTTAAATTGTATAGTAAGTTCTTGACAATTCAGTATTCTGTTCGCACAAAGGTGTGTGGGGAATACTTAAGGTAGGGTCCTGGTCACGGAAATCTATTTTGCACTCAGGAGTGTAGGGGGAGTGCTCTGCACTCCTGCCTATGGAATTTTGGATGTCAAAGTCTGTACATTAGCCTCTACAACAAAGGCTAAGGTATGAATTTCACACTTAAATTTGGATCAGGTCCATAGTCTTTAATAATTTAATTAAATTAGATGTCCATATTGATACAAAATAAAGCATTAATAATTTTTTTACTTTGATACTTAATTGTATCTATAGAGGCTGTAGGTCTGATGTAGGTCTTGAAAGCAACTGTGACTCTGGATCCCTAAACAAGGTTGTGTACTGACTGTACATAACTAGGGGCAATCTTGGACTATTGTGTGTCTCACGGACATTATCTTGACCTGCTGTTGAACCCTTTATTAAAGTCATTTATTATCTCACACCTCCTCTACCTGCACAAATAGGACTTCTTTTCACTATGTGCTTGGTGGTCATTAGTAGTTGGACCCTAACCCACCATCTCCCGCAGCCTGACCCTCCCCTTCTATTACCCTAACCATAACCCTTCCTTCCCCGCTGCCTGATCCTGAGTCTCCCCTCCCCGAAGCCTAACCCTAAAACTTCCCATAGATTCCTAAACCTAAAACTCTGCATAGAATGCCCTGTAATAGTCACCTGTTTGACGAGTCTCCAAATAAGTGAATTGGTAAGTATTCCGGTAACGGTAACTTAATTTATTAGCTGTGAATCAGACGTGCATTTAGTTGCTTAAAATCGGTTATGATTTAAAGATACATAACTAAACGCACTGATTATGATTCTGAAAAGTAAATATTATTTTTGTTGTTTTAAAAACAGATAGTACTCTCATCAACATATTTAAATTAAAGTTGCATTAAAAATACAACTTTAAAAACAAAAAATCATGACATTTAACAAAACACATATATGCATTCTGCATACTGTACTGTTTCATAAACATTTAAAAAATGTAAATTTAAATAAGAACACAAACAGCCAATACAGTTAAATAAGTAAATCTAATGTTGTTTGGTCACAAAAATGGCTACCTTTACAAGGCTAAATTTTAAAATCATCATTGAATTTAAAAAAATGGGCCTTTATTTGTTTCCTTTAAATAAAAAACACAGCTATTGATTAAAAACATGCAGCAGCATGTGGCCTCACAGCAAACAATGCGGTCCATCAACTTACAAATGGTAGAGGACTACCTTAACTTTTCCAGTCCGTATGTTAGTTTACTCAAGGGACTCCTACTTGTGAATCAGTCATAACTCTGTTGTAGGGCAAAATGAACAATGGGGCTTATGGGACTACAGACCCAGGCCTCCATCTGAAAATAGGCCCCCCCACACACACACACTGCAGTGCATTAGGATGAATGTCAGGAACTGACATCCTCCTCCAAAGCATACTATATAATGTGGGCCCTTGATAATTTTCAGCCCCAGGCCCACATGGCCCTCAATCTGGTCCTGCTCTGTTGACACACCCATACTGTACATTAGTAGTCCGTTTGCATTCTCCAGCCTGAAAATGTGAATTGCGAAAAAGGGACATCCGAAAGTTCCTTTTCGGATGTCCATTTTTCGAATACTTACCGTTTTAGACTTTTTTCAGAATGGGTGAGTATGCCGTTCGGCATACTTCACCCATTCACCTTCGCAAAAGACCATATCACTCCGCTGCACCTCCGCCGCCGCAAACTCTCTGTGCAGGGTAGGGAGGGTGAGGGTCAGGCTGCAGGGAAGGGAGGGTTAGTGTCAGGCTGCGGGAGGTGGTGGGTTAGGGTCAGGCTGCAACTAAGGGAGGATTACAGTCAGGCTGCCAGGACAGGAGGGTTAGGGTTAGGGTAGTGAGAGGGGAGGGTTATGGTAAGAATTAAGGAAAGGAGTGGGGGACTTTTTTACTAACTTTTCGTGGCTAATGCAATTGAAACGGCACTTTCGCAATTCGGTCATTCTACCCGGAGACCCGCACCCTTAGTAGCCTGTGCAGTTAGTTTGCATTAAGAGTCTTGCCTCTGTAACTACGCATGTGGGAGAATTTGGAGATGGCAGCAGGGGGTCCCTCCTCCGCTACCTAACAACAGGGACAGGCTGTTGCTAAGTAGCAGAGGAGGGACCCACCACCACCACCTTGGGAATACTGGGGGGCCCAGTTGTTTATTTAAAACTATACTGACCCTAGACCCTATTTACCCTCAATTTAGTTTGAGATTTAGGATATCCTTATATTTATCCCAAGCATGTTTACACTGTTCTACTGTGTTACCTCTACCACCTTAGATGGGAGTCTATTCCACTTATCTATCACCCTTTCAGGGAAGTAATTTTCTCTGAATCTACCACCCTCCAGTTTATATTCATTGTGTTCTATTTACGTACTAAGTGGCCCAGTTTTTCCTCAGTTTGTGCTTTTGCTGCTGATAACCCTTTTAGCCTCCTTCTGTTTTGCAAAATACTCTTCCCTGTCATCATTATTTTGAGTTTGCTTATAATTGCAAAAGGCCATCTTTTTTACTTTCACTATAGTTGCTACCTCTTTTGTAAACCACATTGGCTTTCTTTTTCTGGGGTTTTTCCTAACCTTTCTGTTGCTGTTAATAATGCATTTTTTAATGCACGAGACAGTGACATGCCTTGATTGGTGCGTCTATGAAGATTCCAACAAGGATAGGTACTATTTTCTTCACCCTAACCATCCTCTTCCTGGAACCTCACCTTTACCTTCCCCTAAGCATCCCCATACTTCAGCCTAACATTAACTATCCTGTTTCTACAGTCTAACCTTAACTATTCCCTCTTTGCAGCCTAATCCTAACCATCTCTGCTCTGCAGCCTTACCTACAGCAACTACATCACTGTGTGGCCTATGTAAATTTTAAAATGTCCATGGACCGTATTCACAGATCTGTTTTCACGTGGAGCTACTGGATGCTGGAGGTCTGGAATGCATTATTGGTATGATGGGGGGCTAGAGACACATTATGGGGATGCTGTGGGGCTGGAACACATTATAGGGATGCTGGGGGGCTGGAGACACATGATGGGGAATAATGAGGGTCTGGATACATGTTATGGGGATGCTGGGGGGGCTGGAACACATTATGAGGGATACTGGGGAGCTAGAACACATGATGGGGGATACTGGAGGGCTGGAGACATGATGGGGAAGCTGGGAACTGGAACACATGATGGGGGATACTGGAGGGCTGGAGACATGATGGGGAACACTGGTTGGCTGGAGACACATGATGGGGATACTTGGGGCTGGAGAGACATTTATGGGAATACTGGGGGGTTGGAGAGACATGATGTTGGATAGTGGGGACTGGAAAGACATGATAGGGGATGCTGGGGTGCTTGAACACATTCTGGGGGATAATGTTGGGCTGGAGACACATGATAGGGGAAACGGGGAACTGGAGTCACATGATGGGGGATACTGGGGGCTGGAGAGACATGATGGGAAATATTGTGTGGCTGGAGAGATATGATGAGGGATACTGGGAACTAGTCACATGATGGAGGATATTGGGAGCTGAAATGACATGACTAGGAAATCTGGAGACACATGATGGGGAATATTTTTTACTGTTATTTTGATTTTGATTTTGAATAGTATATATATATTTAACCTGTTAAGCAATGGGGGGAGGAGGTAAGGGGGGTTAGATATAGTTGTGTGTTTTATTTTTGATGGGGCCTATATTTATATAGCAACTGTAACTAGGGACTAGGGCTTATCTTTTCTTTATTACATATAAGATACATATATACATATATATATATACTGTACAATAGTATATAGGACAAAAGGACATAAAAAGAGGGAATTAAAAGAACTCAATCAATGTGTATTTTTCTCCATAAAAAATTAAAAATAAAGAAACATAAAATATAGTATATTACTTAAAAAATTCATTCAGTGGTGAGCAATCTTTGTGGTTTCATTTTTTAGAGAATAATACTACACAATAATTATGTTATTTGTTAAGTCCACACACAATCCATCCCATATACAACTCACAAACAATATATTTTGGTAGCGCTGCTCCTTGCTTTTTAATGACACTGTTTTAAGGTGTTTCTACCAATCTCCCATATTATTTGTACGGCGTATATACATATGTACATTAAGGTCAGTACTCCAAATATGGTATAAATTATTTTGTAATAATGCATATTATGGGCCGTATTCAGAGATCCGTTGTTGAGGGGAGTTCCATGCGTATTTTTAGGATCATGGTAGCGCTACATCAAGGTCATTACTCCAAATGTTTTAAGGTGTTTCTACCAATCTCCCATATTATTTGTACAGCGTATATACATATGTACATCAAGGTCAGTACTCCAAATATGGTATAAATTATTTTGTAATAATCCATATTATGGGCCGTATTCAGAGATCCGTTGTTGAGGGGAGTTCCGTGCGTATTTTTAGTCATCAGATCAACTGCGCATGCGTAGTAACTTTATGTACGTAGTTTACGTTGACTATACGCACGGAAAGGCCTAATGGACGTACATATGAATCACACTTGGGAACATACGCACGGAAATCAGACGTAGAGGAAAATTTAAATAAAAGTGGGTGGGGGAAGGCATTTAAATGAACGCATGGAGGCGCGGTTATCATGAGTCGCATGGACGGATCACATATACGCACGTAAGTACACGCGGAAAGATCAGAGTGGTCTATGGACTCGTAAGTCACATACAGCACGTCCGGGAGAGGGGAGTGTTGGTGGGTGTTTCCTTGCTCCGGCCGTGCATAAAATGGCCTACCTTTAAATACGGATCTCTGAATACACCCCAATATTTGTATTAACTGTACAGTGTATTATCAGTCTGCGTTATTATAATCTTTTACTAATTTCACCTATTAAGGGGTAATGGGGAGGGGGGGGGGCAAAAAATTATTGCCCTGGGCCCTGAGATTTCTGTTGCCGGGCCTGCCCATCAGTGCAATGCAGGTGTGCAGAACACCGCACACTGCTAGTTACAGCCCTGGTAAAAGGTACAACAGTTATCACCTAACATGGCAAAAGAGAAACTGCTTAGAGCATTTATTTTAATTCTGCCCCTTCTCTATCTGTCAATAATACAGATTTACATACAATAATGGGCATTGCTATAAATTCTATGACAGCAGTAACTCCCAGACACATCCCTTTTATTCTTGGCTTTTTGCCTTAATAGGCAACTGCACTCAATATATAGTGGATATTTTTTGCCCATGGTATTAGTCAATTAACATGACAAGTCCATTGGGAGACAATACTTGATTTAGACAGACAACAGACAGGGCCCTTATCAGGTTACCTGTCTGTCAACTCATTTAAATGCCCCATAACTGTTAAAGAGAACAATTATAACTGTCATTGTTTGGTAATCGATAGTGTGTATTGTGTAAATGTCTGGAGGCATTTGCAGTTTGTTTAAGAGCATTATTTATTTAAAGAGGTTCTCTTGAGCAACATTACTGGTATTTAGTGTGTTATGTTGAATACAATTGAATAGAGTTTCTAGGTAGCACCCAGAAAAACATTCCAATCACTAATACTCTATACCATTACAAATCCATCTGTTATACATAGATTTTCAGAAATCTGTTTAAAACCCCTTTCACATCACTGCTAAAAACCTGGGTATTTGGTGGTATAAATGTAACAGACAGGTCAGAGGAATACAGGGGAGGCAGAATACAGCTTAAAAAACAAAGAACAAAAATAGGTCCAGCGCTCCATACCAAACAATATATAACACAATGTGTAACCACTTACATAAATAGTAGGTTTAGTACGCAATATACCTCTACTGGGTTAAGTGCAATTGCTCAGCGTCAAGGCACCTCCTGTAGGTGAGTCCCTATCTGTGTTGCAATCTTTGGTAAAACAAATCCTTTATTGTAAACTGTGCAGCAGCCATACTGGGGAGGGTCAGGCTCCCAAAGTAAAATAATAATAAGTATCAAGAAGCTTTGTCATTGATTTGCTACAACACTGATGCGGCCGTTATAAAGGATCTGTTGGGTGAAGTTCAATTGAATAAGGATCTTATCAACAGACACATTAACAGATCAGTAGATCAGAAATAAATAAATAATGATAATTATAATTAATCCTTAAAAATGTTTGTTTCATCCATATATAATTCCTGTGCTGAGTTTCATTTAGCCTACACCTGTGAACCATTAACAAAAGATCATTTATTTATGGATAAAGACCCCTGAATTATTAATAACGTAATTTGTCGTATTTTAAGTCGAAAGGAAAATTCTAATAATGATGAACATTTGTCATTCAAAAAGTTCTATATGCACAAGGTAGGAAAAGACCATTAAATAATATTTAAGTGCTTGGATATCTTATTGAGCACTGATAGATCCTTTGTGAGCAAATGGAAGCTGCATTATACTCAGGTATTGCATAGGCAATTATCCCCAATACAAGGCCAAAATGATATTAACTGGTTGGACAAAAAAATAGGTGATATTCTACAACGGCCAATTCTAGATCTCAATCCAGTTGAAAATCTTCGACCTGATTTAGAATTAAATGTACAAGCGAATTGTGCAAGCATTGTATTTCCTATTAAGAGTATTCAGAATAGGATATAGGATAAAGGAGCAGACATGTCACCCCTGGGCAGAGGCTGTGGCTTGTACAACCACAACCTCAGCCAGTTTCTTATGCATTTAAATGAGTTTTTACATTTTTACATTAAACCCATTTAAATATTTTTTTAATCAGATTCATTAATGCCATCCCGTGGCTATGCTGGCATATAATAAATAAATAATTAATAAGTAAATAATTTATAAAGAAAAATATGTTTAATATTTTTTTATGCACAGGTTTTAGTTTAAACTTTTTTCTATTGCCATAGTAAACAAATTATTCAATCAGGTGTCTTTGTGAAGGACCCTTGATGAATAACATGGGACCTTTCACATTGACACCAGTCCCGTGTGAGACCTTGGAAAACCCTTTTTTTTTTCGGGTCGGAATCC
The DNA here is from genome assembly GCA_011038615.1 of Limnodynastes dumerilii. NCBI lineage: Eukaryota > Metazoa > Chordata > Amphibia > Anura > Limnodynastidae > Limnodynastes > Limnodynastes dumerilii. Next base: position 67,766 of record WWET01003413.1, read on the forward strand.
CGGGTCATTACACCCGTGTCTACAGAAATGGAACGTTTCACTTTACCACCAAATACCCAGGTTTTTTTTACAAAAATCCAGGTATTTGATGTGAAAGTAGTATTATATTTACTTGAATAATATCAAGGCAAGATGTTGAATATCCCAGGGTGTTGCACTATCCAATGTGAGAATACAGGGCCGCCATCAGGGGGGGACAGCCGGGACTATTGTCCCAGGCTCGGTCCTGATGGGGGCCCGCAAATTCTTACCTAGCTCTGTAGCTGCAGGTATCAGTGGTATCCTGCCGCTGATACTTGCTATTCAGTAGCCGACCAATGCGCAGAGAATTTCTTCCCCGCGCACCGACCCGCTATTAAAGCGTGTCTGCCGGGCCCTGCCCCTATGTGACATCACCAATTATGTCACCTAGGGGGTGGGGCCCCGTGGCTGAGTCCCGGGCCCTGCATTTGATGACGGCGGCCCTATGAGAATATACAGTAAATCCACTATTCATAACTAATCTGTCTGAGACCTGATCTTCCACACTAGAAGTCAAGTAGCCTATGATTGTTATAAATATTTTTTATTCATTTGAATATTTCTTTAGTCACTGTAAAACTTTTAGTCAATTAAAATGCCGTGGCACGATAAATTATGTAAATCTACAATTATTCATGAATAAGCAGTGTCATTTTGACTTTTTGCTTTTCACATCAGAGTAAATTATATTCCAGCTCAGATATCCTGCTGTTTTGGCTGGATGAGGTGTTAATTAAACTCTATTGTTAGAAGACCAGATATGTTGCCAGTTACAAACTGACAGGATAAACAGAACATAATTAAATCTTCTACTGTTTCCGACAAAAAAATAAAAAATAATAGAATTTATAGTTTAGAAAGAAAGAATGGTATCTAAATCTGAGATGTCTAAACTAATACTTAGACAGGATATACATGTGACATTAGGGTCACATGTATATTTATTTGTGCTATTAATATATACAGGATGTAGAAGTGCAAAGCATTATTTAGCAAATGCCCTTTATTTAGTAATTATGTGCAAAACTGCAACTAAATATTTATTCATTTATGGGAGAATGAAAACAGCTTCTTCTTCTATATTCTTCTATATTATATGAGTTTTACTGAAGATGTGTGAAATGTAAATTTGACCCTTGCCTATCCTTTCCACCATCAAGACAAATATAACTTACTAATAAGCTCACACAGAAATCTACAGCTCCACAACTTCTGTCCAAGAAAGAAAGACCCTCTTACTTATGTACTGTATATATCCACTATTTATTTTCTAATCTCTGCCGGAAAGAATGGTCGAATAAGACTGTCACAATACAAAAACAGCTTGCAAAACGTGAGAGTCTCATATAACTCCAATATTGGTGCACAGTACCCTGTAACTGAAGAGGCAGTGAGGGATATTATAACATTACAGAAATTCTATTATGGGGGGGCTACACATTTCACTATGGTTTGCCTTCTGAAATGACACAATTGCTACAGATTTTAGCATAACGATTTACACCTTCCTGACTCTTGGTGTATCTGCTAATGATAATGGGCTGGATCCGAGGTCGGTACGGGCGGGTTCATAGCGGGAAGTCCACGCCCCCTGCACTTCCCACTGTCGGTAGTAAATCTGGACACTTACATGCTCGGATTCCTACCCTAAAGCTGGCCATACACTAGTCGATTATCGGCCCAATTTTCCAATTATCGAGTGATCGGGCAAATAATCGCTCTAGTGTATGGTACAGATCAATTTTTTAAACGTCAAATAAACACACCAGAAACGCTCTGGTGCGATTATTTGATCTTTTGACATGTTTGATTTAAATCGGGAGAAAGCTCCTGATATCTCCTATTGTATGGGCATTTTCAATTATCTGGTCTACTGCCACAGCACTGCAGCCTGGTATTCTGCAGTGCTATGACAGTGGACCCAAGCTGCATCGGTCTCCTTTTCAAGAATGCCAGGAGGCCCAGCCAATCAAAGAAAACTACAGCCATCCAATAGGCTAGCTGAGTGGGTTAACTGTTGAGCTTGACAGGGGACCCAGCCAATCAGAGATGGACTGCTGCCAGCCAGTAGACTTGCTACAGACTCTCCTGCAGAGATTACCGCTCGCTCGAAGCATCTGCAGTGTATGGGGCTGATATTGGGACCGTTAATAGTCCCATGTATGCTGGGAGTGACATTTTCCCTTAAAGGCCATGTCTAGGAAGACCCTAAATGGTTTGATGAAGCTTCCATTTCCTTAATGGCAAATCCAGGTGCACATGCTGTGTTAAGCTTTCCTATCTTTGAATGCATTTGTTAAATATCTTACAAATGCATTCACAAGATAAGAAAGCTTAAAACACAATGAACCCGATTTTGTTAGCTTGGCACCCGTGTTGTTTGCTTTGTGAAAATAATTTAGAGAATTTTTATTTGTTTCTTATGTGTACACCATAAAGGTGCGCATAAAAATCAGCACATTTTTGCTACCGTAAATGACAGGAAAAAGCGCGTGTGCTTTTTCTCGTCATCGCGGCAAGTTGAATCGGGCCCAATATGTGCACCTAACTTTGCCGATAAGTAAATGGAAGCTGCATCAAATCTTTATTTCCAAAGCTTTTGGCCTTTCATCCATTGAATTGAGCTTGTTTATTTTTTTTTAATAATGGTAGATTCTGTTCTGTGTAGACCTGTAACTTCTATGACACATTGGTTCATTTTGCAAATTGGTTATTAATTTATTGATTACATAGTATGAATTACATAATATCACATTTGAAATAAATTTCTAGAAGCAACAGTATCAACTAGGACTTAAAATTTTACAAAGGCAAATTCTAATATGCTAAAGCAGTCTATACTGTATACATTTTTTGAAGGGAAAAATACAGAAGAAAAGCGTGCGGTCCTTAAAATGTTGTTGGAAACATATATGCATAAGTTAATTCCTATAGAAAACATACGTAAAAGAATCAAGTCTAAAGCAATGTGTCTAAATAAAAAGGTAAGGCAAGAAATGAAAAGGAAAAAGCTTGCATTTAAATCTGAAAAGACTGAGAAGTCCTTCCATATATATAAGGAATGTAATAAAAAATGCAAAAAGTATTAGATTGGTATAAATAGAAAAAGAAAAACAAGTTACAGAATCAGAAAAGACAGTGTAGATTTTAAGGAAAAAGCAGAAGTAAACATTTTCTTTTTATTCAGTAGTTACTAGAGAGGAACAAATGGTAGGAATAATACATAAGAATAAAAATGCAACCATGCCATTACGTAATACTTTACTGCCAAAAGAGAAAGTCCAAACCCAAGGGTTCTTGTGGAGCTGAACTCAAAACCGTTATTCTTAATTTTCTATCAGGCTCTGTGCTATGTGATTGGCGTATGTAGCGCTGTTTAATTACCTGGTGATGATCTTCCTTTCTGTATAGACCTGTAAGTCTGACAACGATAGTTGGGAAACTGCTGGAAGGTATATTAAGGGATAGTATTCTGGAATATTTGGTGCACAACAAAGTTATTAGTGGAAACTGGCATAGGTTTGTAAGGGCGAGGTCATGCCAAAGTAACCACCTATGAGGAAGTCTCTCTGAACTTAGACCAGGGTAGTGCAGTAGCTGTGAGGTTGACCCACAAAGAACTGAGTCTAGGAAACAATGTTTTGTACTTGTATTGAAAACTGGTTGGAGAATAGGGAACGGAGAGTAGGGATAAATGGAACATTTTTTAATTGGTCAAAGTTTTAAGCTGTGTATCTCAAGGTTCTGTGCTGGGACCACTCCGCTTTAATATTTTTATTAATGACCTTGGTGATGGGTTCAGAGAGCAAAGTTTCCGTTTTTGCAGATGTCACTAAACTGTGTAAGGTTATTGAATAAAGGCAAAATTTTGTTTCTACGGAAAGACTTAAATAAATTGCAGGATTAAGCGGAAGATGAAATTTAACATAGATAAATGTAAGGTTATGCATTTAGGGATCAAAAACAAGCATGCAATCTATAAATTGAGGTAATTTTAGGGGACTCTTTAATGGAGAAGTATTTGTGAGTGCTCTTAGACAATAGACTTATAACCCTTTCACATCACCACTGAAAAACCTAGGGTTCGACAAACTCTGGTTTTTGGTGGTGATAGGTTCTGGGGGCACTGGAAGGGTTTTTCCGTGACTGACCTAAGTAAGTTGTGGTGTGAAAGGTGCCAGAGTTGTAATGGGAAAGCGGCATTAGTAATGGTGCTCAATGTCAAGCAAGGGCCAATACAATAAAGTATAAGCAAGCATAAAAAGTGCACAGATGCAAGGGTCTTCAGTTCTGGCCACAATTCCATAAAAAAGACATTTTGGAATTAGAAAGGATTCAGAGAAGGGCAAAAAGATTGATAAAGGGTATGGAGTCATTGAGGTATGAGCAAATACTAGCCAGTTTAGGCATGTCTACTTTACTAAGGGGCATCTAAGAGGATATATGATTACTAAATACAAATACATTAAGGGTCAATACAGAGAACTTTTTTGCCTCAAGGATTGTACCAGTGGGAGTCCCCACCATGAAAGCTATCTTTTAGAAGTAGACAGTTGAAAAATGATTTTCGTCTCTGTATAGGCAGCCTTTTGCCTTTTTTTTTGGTAATGGTATACTTACCCTGTGTTCTCCCCATAAAATTTGCCAGCTGGTTGGTATTCCGTAGTAGCTGGGTGGGGGCCGTGTGATACTTTGCAATAATAATACTTGAAGGGGATTCAGACATCCGATCCCACTGCTCTTGGCTACACTCCTGGGAGCTAAGCATCTGAGGCCTCATAATCTGCCTGTCTTGTAATTATTTTGTTCTGTTGTTGCCTCCATCAGTAGTATTGCCCTGCTGTTTACAATGTAACGCTTAACACCAGTATCCATCCTACATTACAGTATCCATGTGAGCATTCTAAAATACAGAACACAATCTTGTAACCACCATAAAAGAATGCAGATCCTGGTCTCTACTATATAACACAGACCACTTCCTATTCTCTGCTGTACAATTCCCACTGCATCCTAGAGATTGCTAAATGTTACAGTCTAGGTCTTAGAGCCATACCATACACACATTATCCAAGTGACCCTAACTTATCTTTCCAAAACCTCATATAATGGCTTTACTCCTCTGTGTGTGAATTACACTGACGTGACCTTAGGTCATGTGAGCATCACACTGAAGGAAGCTGCAGGTACTGTATGAGTCCCAGCTGACAGTGGCTGTACAGACTTTCTACTGCTTCTGATGAGCAATGATGCCAGAAAGCCTTTACAGCCCATCGGAGGACAGCCGGGACTGAAATGTCAAGTCTGGCTAGTGGGTAAGCTATAACACCCAGCTAAAAGGCCCTAGGAAAAACTTTGCTTACCCATTCATGTTCAGAACTGCTGCCTGCTGGACCCATTGTGCCTGCTGCAGACTTCACTGGAAAGGTTAGTAACCTCTCTGGGGACCTTTTTGGGTTAGGCTGTGGGAAAGGGAGGTTAAGGGGTCAGGCTGTGTGGAAGGGAGGGTTAGGGTACGGATTGTGGAAAAGTGTTGTGGTTAGATTTTATACTTGCCATTTGCAGAATCATATTCGGTGCTCCAGGGATTGTTTGCTTTGTCTCTTTGAGAGAGAATGGTCCTTTCAAAATGGGGCCCTTCTCAGTAGGCACCCGCACCTGACAGGACACGTCACCCACTAAGGTTAGAGGAGAGGAAGTTTCACAGTTAACAAAGGAAACGGTTCTTTACAGTAAGGGCCGCCAAGATATGCAATTCACCAGGGACGGTTGTGATGGCAGATTCAATGAATACGCATAAAAAAGGGTATCCAGGGATACAGCTGTATATCATGGCTCTCCAGCTGCTAAATAATCCCCCTCATGTCTCCCCAGTCTCCAAATAATGCCCCTCAAGCCTCCTCACAGCCCCCATAAAATCCCCTCATGTCTCCCTAGCCTCCAAATAATCCCCTAATGTCTCCCCTCAGTCTCTAAATAATCCTCTCATGTCTCCCCTCACCCTCCAAATTATCCCCACAGGTCTCCCCTAAGCCTCCCAGAGTCCCAATAATCCCCCTCCTTTACTTACCTTACCTCCTTTATGCTCCCTCTCTGCTCTGGATGACGCTGATGCGAGCTGTGGTCGCGCCAGCGTCATGCTGAGCTGTGCAGTTTTCATAGCGTGGGATGATCGGCCTGGCGCCACATCCCACACTTACAAGGGTCCCCGTTGCCTCCCCCTGTCCGCGGTCCTCGGCGCCCCCTTGATATTTGTATGATGCCCCTTCGCCTCTGGGGGGTGGGGCCGCATTTTTTGCATTTTCCCTGGGCTCTATTAACCCAAGTTACACCACTGCATCAGACAGTTGTTCCATATATAACTGTGCTGAACAATCCCCCCGGTTGTTCCATTCAGCTGCAGAGTGTCTGTTCTTCAGTGTTTCACTACTTAGGATTCCTGCAGGTGCCACTGCCCTGATGGCACAACTCACAGCTCCTCCTGCCACCCTACTTGTCATCAGTCCATTCAATGCTGTCCATCAATAAAGTGGACAAAAGGAAGACAAAGGTACAGGGGTATAATACAGGGACTAGATGCGGTGTATGTAGTTATGAAGTCTCATCTCACCAGGCTGAAATTGGTCAGCCTGTCCCCTGTGTCCACATGTGTGGAAAAACCTGTTTATTGTAGACTATTATTACCAAAAATGTGTAAAATGTCAAAGGGCAGGAATTAGGTAGGACAGTGACATACCAGGAAGACAAACGAAATACAAGCAGAAGAACCAACTGAGAGAGATAATGTTGTTACTGCAGGAGGACACAGTTAAAATTGGAAAGGCAATCAAACCCCCCTACCACCATTGGGGACGGGTCTTATAAGATGAAAAAAGTAATAATTTAATAGGTGTTGTAGCTAAGTTTTTTAAGTAGTTTTACTCTATGTAAGACAAAAAAGCTCACACAACAAAGGGCTCTATTTACAATGTTCATTACACTGTTTTGAAGCAATAATGCCCATTTTTACTTAAAAATTTGAATTATTGCATTAAAATGAAGTGAATGAAATTTTGAAAACATGGATCGCCATGGAAAACTGCATTACTCTTATCATTTCTGCTGTCTTCCAATATACTTACTTCCCCATCCCCAATAGTTTTAATTAGGGGGTATATATGGGGAGACATACATCTTTTTATCTGTCAAATGTATGTTACACAGATAACAATTAAATTTGTGACAAGGACTTTTGGCCACTTTCTCTGGCAGTAAATGGGTTAAATTCATTTAGAAAACCATGTTTTCTACAGATGTAATCGGATACCCTTGGCAGGCATAATCTTCAAAAGCTTCAGTCCAATAGGACATCACCGTGACACATGATTTACCAAGTGAAATAGTTGTCTGGTTAAAAGTACAAAATCCCTCATTTGTTTGGCAACCAGGCTTTCAAAATTTCAGATTATCTTGAAAGGTCACTGATTCCCAGAACCTTGTTCCATGACCTACTCAACAACACAACCTTTCAGTGATGACGTCCCCCTGGGTCTTTTGAAGTGAAATGCAATTTTACAATAAAGCTTCCTTTTGTCCGTTACTACACTGAAGTATGTCCTTTTTGATGTTAATCATCTCTTAATAAATTATTGCCTATATTACTCAGATTTTTTTTTTTTTACTTCATGAATGATCTTCCCACTCATCCCACTGCAAGGTTATGTACTAATGAAAAAACTGACATTTAGGGGTTATATTAAGTGTTTGATGCCAACTTCCCTTTATTTCAAATGTTACGAGAAATGATTTAAGCAATGATGATAATGCTTAAAGGTCAGTTACTTATATTAACAAAACTAGCTTCCTGTTGAATCTGTTTTGAAACTCTGTGCAATAAGTCTGGGGATTAATAATTACAGTGCATTAGGTATGCTTGGTCATGGAATAATTTCCATAATCTTTCCACTGGGTGGAGAACACATAAATTGCTGTTTACCTGGAACAGGATAGTATCTAGCTTCTTATAATTGCTCACTAATATAACCTTTGCAGGTTGGGCTACAGTTAGGGTTACACCTGGCTGTAAATGTATCTTTGGAACATTGATTCAAACAATCATTCTAAGTAAATTGCGTGGAATGACTGATTCACAGCATTTGATGGTCATATTTATTTATATTGTTTCTGATTACATTATTTCACGAGTTTATTCATTACTTCAGTACAATCAATTCACTTACGTGTTACAGTAATAAAAATCATGTTTAAATTCAGATGTAAAAAAAGAACGTCTTTTAGGACCGTTTCCTCACATCTAATTCTTAAATGATTGGATCTCCAAGTAACCGCGGCTAACATATCCCCTCGCACGAACAGACTTCCAATGCCAAAGGACTAACTTCATTTTTTTAACTCCTGCAAATGTAGAGCATTGGTGGGGAAGTCTCAATCAATAGGCACTGAGGATATGTCTATATTATACATTGTAATGCATGTATACTTGTGATCGCAGCCCATCGTTCTGAAATCTTATCTAACTTAAGTCTGGATGGGCTGATGAAGGAGGGAGAGAATATGGAGCAGAGGGAGGGGGAGAAAATGGAGGAGGCAGAGGAGGAGGAAGGGATAGTATATAAAGCAGGCAGAGGAGTAGGGAGAGGGAATAATATGGGGCAGACATAGGAGGAAGGGACAGTATATAGAGCAGGAAGAGGAGTAGGGAGAGGGAAGAATATGGGGCAGACAGAGGCAGAGGGGATAGTATATAGATCAGGCAGAGGAGTAGGGAGAGGGAAGAATATGGGGCAAACAGAGGAGGATGGGACAGTATGTAGAGAAGTAGAGGAGTAGGGAGAGGGTAGAATATGGGGCAGACAGAGGAGGAAGGGACAGTATGTAGAGCAAGTAGAGGAGTAGGGAGAGGGAAGAATATGGGGCAGACAGAGGAGGAGGGGACAATATACAGAGCAGGCAGAGGAATAGGGAGAGGGAATAATATGGGGCAGACATTGGAGTAGGGAGAGGGAATAATAAGAGGCAGACAGAGGAGGAGGGGACAGTTTATAGAGCAGGCAGAGGAGTAGGGAGAGGGAATAATATGGGGCAGACAGAGGAGGAGGAGACAATATATAGAGCAGGCAGAGGAGTAGGGAGAGGGAATAATATGGGGCAGACATTGGAGTAGGGAGAGGGAATAATAAGAGGCAGACAGAGGAGGAGGGGACAGTTTATAGAGCAGGCAGAGGAGTAGGGAGAGGGAATAATATGGGGCAGACAAAGGAGTATGGGACAGTATGTAGAGCAGGCAGAGGAGTAGGGAGAAGGAAGAATATGGGGCAGACATTGGAGTAGGGAGAGGGAATAATATGGGGCAGGCGTGGGGG